>CALYDF020002788.1:0-49147 GCA_944474145.2 Dicrocoelium dendriticum | reverse complement strand
TATAATATGTATGTATAAAAAGATATATATATATGTATGAATGTATATATGTGTATACGTGTATCAGTGCCCCATGCTGAGGCTGATGTTGCATTAATGGTGCTTCTTCACCGCAGTTGTGCTAAACCAACTTACAATAAAACTAGGTCTTTTTAGTATGGATAAAATTCATTACACTTTAGTTCATTTTTGTTCTGCCTACTTGATAATCTTCTCCAAACTTACACACGTCGCTCATGCAAATTGTGGTAAACTTGCGTTATTTTATCGCGTGGTATCTCTTAAATGACTTTAAGACATTTTGTACTTATGGCGTATTCACATTAAACCAATTACTTCCATATGCTCATTTAGCGAGTATATATGTCGTCATATGCATTTGCTTTATTCGATATCGGCATTTCGAATGACTGGCTGTTGTTTAACATCCCGGATGTGGCTGCGCTTGATGTGCAATTTGACAAGGTGCCTACCTTGCTATTACCCACAACCTCGTCCATCTGGCTCCAAGAGACATTTGGTCGTTTCTGGAGGGGACGAAGTGCACGGTCCTTGTGGCCGTGCTATGGTCGAAGAATGGTTCCATGCACTCAGTGTGGAGCGGACTGCGGTCCAGCCCCCGCCTTGCTTGAGGTTGTTTCTCCAAATACAGGGTGCTTGTGTTTACTTGTGAAGAATTTTGGGCCGGCTCCGTTGATAAAACGTGGAACAATGGAACAATGGTTTATGACGGGTATAAAAGTAATGCTTGACAGGTTCCGTAGGATGATGAGAATTAACATCGTAAAATTAAAAAATCGTATCGATGAAAGTACGTGTGAAATGCATGACTCACCAAGGGATTGGAGATGCACATAACCAAGTAATCCAGTAAGAATTTTAAGTGGATTCCGTCCACGTTCGTTGTTCACTAATACCATCATCCGATGGTCGCACGTTATATTACATAGTGCAATCGTGTCAGAGTTTCGTCAAGGCGTTTTTTGAAAAGTGATAGGGTGGGAGCGTTAATTACATGTTCTGGAGGGGCGTTCTAAGGTTGTGACACTCGGAGGGAGAAGAAATTGCGTCGACATTTCAGTCGACTGTACTGTGTGATCAACGTAAACTGATGACCTCTTAGGGATGCGTTTTGACTACGTTTCAAATAAGAATGACACGTGTGGTTGGAGATTCTTAGTATCCGGTACACCAATATGAAATCGCCTCTCAAACGACAGTAACGTCCACCGTATAAGTTAAGAGTTTTCAGCCTGAGTGGGTAGGAAAGGCTGGAAAGACTTTTGACGTATTTTGTCGCTCTGCGTTGTGCAGTATCGAGTGCAGTGAGGTGGCACTTCTGCCATGGTTGCCACGCTTGAATAGCGTATTCTGTGTGCGGTCTAACAAAAGCGCTAAGCATTTTCGGAAAGATTGAGGCGTCAACCTTCCCAAACGCTGTACGCAGAAGGCCAAAGTGTTGGTTTGCTCTCTTGGAGGCCTTTTCGGTCTGCATTAAGCACCCAACATCTTCTTGTACAAGCACGCCAAGAGAGCACTCATGAGAGGTCCGCTGTAGAATGTCAGGTCCTAAGCGGTAGTTATACGCACTCTGATGGCGTATGCTCAAGATTTTGCACTTTGTGGTGTTGAACTGTAGCATGTTCTCGTTTGACCACTTGTATGCTTTGTCCAAATCATAATGCAAGGCTGTGTGATCCTCTCCTGAAGCTATGGCACGCCATATCTTTAGGTCATCTGCAAACAGCAGAAAGTTGGAAGATAGTGCAGCTGCAAGACCATTTATGAAAACAATGAACAAGCGAGACCCGAGTACCGAGCCCTGAGGTACGCCACACTGAACTTCGCTTGGTTCCGACAGGGTATTTCGGACTCTCACATTCAGGTGACGTTGAACGAGAACTTCGCCTATCCATCCTAGAATAGGATTGCCGATACCACAATGCTGCAGCTTGTTCAGTAAAATTTGATGGTCCAGTCGGTCGAATGCCTTAGAGAAGTCCAAGTAGGCTACATCCACTCCGACTTCGGCGTCCACAGACTCTGTCCAGTTTGAACGAGCAATCAGCAAATTAGTTGTGCAGGACCTGCCTTGGCGAAATCCGTGCTGCTCCGGAACGAGGATGTTGTTTTTCTCCAGGTACTCCATGAGGACCTTGGCTACAATGGACTCCATGATCTTGGAGATTACCGGAAGAAGGGTAATCGGACGATAATTAGTTGGATCTGCACGGCTACCATTTTTGTAGATTAGATTGATGATCCCGTGCTTCCACATCGTTGGGACGTGCATCTCGTTAAGGCATCGCTGAAAGAGTGTCGCCAAAGGTTCAGCTAAGCTCGTGGCGGAAACTTTCAGCGCTTTCGGCCGAATGCCGTCCGCACCCGGGGAGCTAAATTCGCGCAACGACATCAACCGCTTCAATACAGCTGCAATTGTGAAGGAAATGTGGTTAAGGCCTGATGGCAGTATAAGTTGCCTAGGTATGGTGCAGAATGTTTGCACACACTGGAAAGTGCGGCCGAAGTGTTGTCCTAGGACGTTCGCCGCATCCTGTGCCATTTGTGCTAATCCGAAAGCTGTGCGCGGAGCCGGAATTCCGCGCTTAACGCGGCGAAGCTTATTTTTGTGTCTGTATAGTAGCTTTGGGTTACCGCAGAACGTTGACACAAGATCTTGTTGGCTCTTTACCTTATCCTCCCTAACGAGTGTGACAAAGTGGTTTCTTTGTGTAATATAGGTGTTCCAAGTATCCTCGCTCGGAGAGGCGATATTGGCGCGCCATGCCAGATCCCACAATCCCATGCATTTCCGGGTCCTGCTTCTGAGAAACGACTTCGCATTGTTGGGTCGGGGGATTTTGGTATTAGATGCCAATGCTACGAGCGTGTTGAATTTGTTGACAAATTTCCCTCATGCCACTTCTGCGGACCACTCAGTTAAGAAGGACCAGCTCGTAGCACTAATGAGTTCTGCCAGGTGATTGAAAGTTGGTTACCACGTAAGATTCCACGTTGCTTTCATCAGGATAATCTGCATAACACAAGTATTGGAACAATAGTGTCGCATGATCGCTGCGGCCCATGAGAGTGGATGTGGTTACTACGTCAATCATCAGTTCCTCATGGGTGAAAACGAGGTCCAAGATGGCCGGTTTATTTCCTGTCCTGAATCGCGTTGGGGATGTGACATGGTTGTACAGCGGTGATCCTGCAATTAGCTCTTGTAGATCGGTTTTGAATGGTTCACTCATGGTGGCTGGGATTTCTAGGCCGTGCAGATTGAAGTCCCCTACCAGCAAAACATGACTGTATGACCGTTCCAGTAAATCCTTCAAAGCAGAAGACAGGGCCTTGTCCATTTCTAAAGTGGACGTTGGTGGACGATATACGATGGCCAATAATCATTTATCGCCGTGCTTTAGGTGTAGACAGCACCATAAGGAGTCTACGGTTTGAAACCCAAGGTCGTTAATGAGCTCGATGAGAAGGTCTGAACGGTAGTAGAGAATTACACCGCCGCCCTTGGTGGGTCGATCGTTACGCAGTAGTGACATGCCAGGTAGTTCGATCTCAGCGTCACTAATCATGTCGTTAAGCCACGTCTCAGTTATCATGATGAGGTCCCAACACATTGAGCTATGACGAGATCGAAGTTCTGCCAATTTGCTTACAAGCCCTTGGGCGTTTGTATAACGGCAATTGAGAACTACGGATGTTAGAAGCGTGTTTGAACATACGTTGGTTTTCCGAGAATTTACGCCGACCCTTGTTGGGTCGGCTGAGGGACGTTTTTTTGAAGTGAATCTTGAACCTTTCCCGGGGCCGTTACGGTGAGAAGCATACAGCGCCCTGAGTCGATCTGCAGCAGACTGTCTTTTCCTGCTTCATCGAACCGCTGGGGCGTTTCATTGTGTTCCTGTACAGAAATGCAGACAGCGGGGATCGCGACTATTTCTTGCTGGTTTCGTATTCTCTTATCCATTGGTGGCCTTTTTCCAACCGCATTCAGACGTATTTCTGATGGCATTTTGGTGCGGAACTTGTGCCAATTCCCGAGCACCGTTTAAACCATTTGATTGGAGTAAAGCAAGACTTTAAGCACTCGTGGACCACCTCCTTTGTAGTTTGGCGATATGGGTAACCTCGATGTTGAGCTGGCAATTACGTCGTGGAGAGATAGTGCTTCGCGGATTTACCGCCACTCTTCCAAGTCATGAGCTTTGACCTGCGACTCTTCCAGTGCTTGTGTTTCTGGGACACCATGGACAAATATGGATCTTTCATCAGTTTGCTTGCAGTGTTCTCCAGCATTTTGTTTTCGTTGTCGACGCTCATTCCTAGGTATATCCGGGAATATGCGAACTCCGCATGATGAATCACGAAGACGGTGAGCTGACAAGAGGACTGTCTCTGCTTCGTTACCGGACTGCAATGTCACTTGAAGTAGTCTCGGCTCGCCATAGTGAAGAGAGTTGGGGTGGCGTATGATACGACATAAGCTAGCCTGTTTAGGCTGCATTCCAAATGCTCGGCATATGGGTTCCTACTGTTTCAAGTCGTCCAGTAGTTTATCTTTGATAATGTTTGCATTTGACTCAGGCACGTTAGAGCATATTATCTTCATTGAACTCTGCATCTTCTTGGAGTTCGTACATTTGGATACCGGCGTGCCTCCTATTACCGGCGGCGTGGGGGGAAATCTTTTCGTGTACACATTGCTATTAGTATCGCCTCTAACACCCTTCGGTGTGCTTGCAGACACGCTGGTTAAATTTGCCACGGGTGGACAATCAGCGACGATATTTGCATAGGTAGTCGGACTACCTGTGTTATTCGGTAAATCGGAATGCACTGGAGTATCATGAGCCACAGCCATATCACTCGGGAAAACCGAACTCTGCAACGTTGGATTCGCCGGGGTTGGCAGTCTTTCATAAACTCTCTGTTTGCAGCCTATCGTGAGTGGGGTTGCGGGATGTATGCTCTCTACTAAACAATCGTTTTGACTGGTTTGTGCCAGATGGTGGCATACGTTTACACAACGTGAGTCGAGTGCGGCACCAGCTGGTTGCGATCCACCCGCTGTTTCAGCTGTTGCTAGTCGCACAATTTAGGTTAGTTTGTCACATTTCTCTGTCAGTAGAGCAACGAACCTCACGAGCGAGTTGGACATGCACTCAGCACAGAACCAAATGGAGTCTGATATGCAAGGTCGTTCCTTCATTTTTGCCACACCTACGCACCGGGGATGAAAGCTCTTTTCACAGATATTACAAGTTATTGCCATCCGGATTGTTTCAGAGCACGAATTCAAAGCACAAAACACTTTCCTGTTTGTCTACAATTGCGCTTCAATATTGAGAAGGGGAAATTTTGGTATAATTTCAGTGATATATCCTCGCAGTCTCACCCTCATTCAACAGGTATCGGTACGTCTGGAAAAGCGCCAGATAGCTGGTTCAACCATCTGAGTCTCGTTAGTTGTGTGCCATTTCGGACCCCTGTAGGGTTCCAACCCCATGACTTCCGGCTGCCAGCAGCTTGTGCCACTGAGTCATGGGAGACGGCCGCCGACATCAATTACTGATATTTGACTAGGATATAGCTCGGCGCATCCTCCATTCCCAAGCCAGTTTTAAACTGTGCAGAGATGGTGGTTGGCCTTACGGAGCTAGAACATGCCGCATAGCGGCTATGTATGACATCGCAATTAGAAGTTAAGCGGACAGATTTTACATTGTTAATGGGTAGTGGGGATTTTGGTATAATTTCAGATTCCCTTACTTTACAGTCTGTCTGAGTTAGCAGGCATTGGCAAGTCTGGAAAAATATCAGGCAGCTGTTTCGACCTTCTGGGTCTCATTAGTAGTGCGCCTTCCTCGGAATTCTGTCAGGTTCCGACCCGGTCACTTGCATATCCCAGCAGCTAGTGCTAGGAACGCTAATTGAATGGCAATGGAGGATGAGCCGGACTATAATTAGTCAAGTGTCAGTCATGCAGTTCCGCGGCTAGCACCCAATTCCTAATGGCGCTAGCTGCTGGTATCCGGAAGTCATGGGGTACGAAAGCGGCATGGGTCTAATGAACGCGAACAATTTAAGGTTCAATTCGTATTGATTGTTATCTACGGTAACAAATTTATATATTAAAAATAAGAGCACAACTACAGTTATCATTTGGAAAGTACATTATGCTTACGTTTTCGGAGCTGAATTCAACAAAAACGACAAAAAACGCATGGATTATCTGATTACATTTCTCGTTAACTGAACAATGTACAATATTAATTCTTTAACTCTACACAGTTCTTCGTCCATCCAAGAAGCAACAGTATAGAAAATCAAGCAGATTCTATTTCAAGTCTTTTCGGAATTGTCAATTGTATGAATCATTATGACGTATGATTAATGATGATAATGAATGACAACGATTAAATAATAGTCGTGCCGAATTCCTTCGGGTATACTTAGCAACGTGTGTAGCTTAAGGAACATGGTGTACGAGTTGGCTCTGATTGTAGACATATCACGTCCCGACATACTTTCCTTCACTGAAACCTGGTTTCCCGAGAATTTACGAAGGAGAGGCTTGCTTATCTAGGTGCCGTCTGCTTGAAACTGAGGAATCTGTGTCTTCTAGTCGGAAGCGTTGTATTTATATAAGCTGTAAGTTAGACGTGTTGTAGATCTGCACATTTCAGTAGTTGGAGCAGAATGTCGAGGCGCTTTTGATTGTTATGTGTACTTTCTCTGCCCAGTTTAGAGTTGTAGTGGTTTACAAAAGTAGACAAAAGTCCTGCTAGTAGCTACGTGGAGATTATTGACGTTATTCGCAGTCATTGTGCGTAGCTGTGTTTGGTTTTACTGCAGTCTGTATTCCTGGAATTCCTTTTGGATGAACTTCCGTGCAAGTTGGCGTCATGAACATTCGGCGCTGAATTTCGTATGCTGATCCACCAAGTCCCCTTGAAGCAGTTCGTGGCTATCCCCAGTAGGTATATAGACAACCAAGTGCTAACCTTGTTAAAGCTGGTTATTTACCAAATACCTGAGCTTCGTAACTGACTTTACATACAGTACACATCTTGAGTACAGCGATCATATATGCATATCCATTCGGTGTGCACTCTCAAGGCCTCAACAGACTGTCGTTTAATTACTTCCGTATATTTGGCTCACTGACTATGGTGCGATGTGAGTTAAGGTTTCACTTCTGTACTGTGAGATCTTGATGGCTGAATCTGTCCAGTTAGCCTGGGATAGATTTAAGGCATATCTTGATTCAGTTACTGCTCCATACATTCAACTTGGCTGCTCGTCTCTATCACGAGAAGCCAAGTCAATTAGGCATAAGATTTTATGCACCCATGAAGGGTGAAGATGTAGTTCTGACACACCCGCGATCGAAAGGTAAAACAAAAGCAATTTATTGCATGAAAAACAGTAAAATTCGACAGCTAAAATGATATTTCATGGGTGATACATGATCGATGACCATATTTGCTGTTTATTTCTGAATGGTAATAATAATACGTAAATATATCTTGATGAGAGAAATTTTGTCTATCGCTGCACAGGTCAAGTTTTACAGAAGTATCAATTCTCTTGCATGAGTGACATGCCTAGTTGGAGTATTGGGATATGCGTTTCATGTATTAACATTCTGCCGGGTGGTTGACGCCAAAGCAGAGTTATGAAAAGATTGATGCTTATATTTTTTCGCACCCCTCCTAGAATAGCTCATCGAGGTATTTTTCCCACGTGAATAATGATCTTAGAGTAGTTAGCTCAAGGTAATTGGCGAGTTAGCCTCTAAATGTTGCCACAGTCTCACATGACCAGAGTGTTATTGGTATTTTATTCCACAGAAACCTGTATCTGACCAGAAAGAAATTAGAGCGGACCTTCGTTTATCCATTATCGGAGTGTGGTGGATTGGTCGGTAGTTAACAATCATTTACTTGGGACCTCCTTTATACCGAGGCATAATAAATGATGTTCTCTATTGGTCTGATAAGTGGCTAGATTCCAGCGATCGCCGAAAGCGTCAGAAATTTTATCTCAGGTTTTACGTGCGAACGTAGAAACTTTTTGACAAAAATGACCTTATAAGCGGATAAGGAGTGCTTTAACGGGACATGTTCACATGCATTACGTACACTGGAGCTGGCAAATAGTGGCGGGGCTCAACTTTTCACGAGCGCCCTTTTTGCACTTTTGGGAGGGCTTGACTTTTCAGGTGTACCATTTTGCCTTGGTGGCGGGGCTTAACTTTTTGCGCGTGCTCTTTTTGCATTAGTGGCGGGGCTTAACTGGAAAAGATCCGAGATGCTTAGTGACAGATAATGCGGGACAGCTGTTCATCCTCGGATCCACTCCGTTTTGTTGCGTCATCAGTTGCTCCACCCACCTCGGCACATGTTCAGCTACCCTCTGAGCTAACTGACGGTCAGTCCTGTCTATGTAAATGGTACCGCAACCACAAGTGAATTGATAAAAACGTGAGAGGCCGAACTGACTGACGAGTTGCTCTGACGGTCATGAAGAACAAGGCTTCGCGTTATATGTACGAATCGCAACTGAGCGGTCGCGTAGGTGTGGGCAAGGGCGAACCGGCGTTTATGTCCGATATCATTCGATACATAGTCTCCTTTGAACGGCAAGAATAAGTAAACATTACGTTTCTGTGCGGTTAACACCGGTGTTTTCTCCTTGGGAGGCCTGCTGTTGATCTGAATGAACTTCTCCGGATACCCATTTGACACCAAGGTTTTGAACAAAAATTCTTCTTCAGCTTGTAACATTTCGGGGCTGCATCTCCGTCGCGCTCTGTGGAAAAGCGTTTTCACTAGGGCAGGTTTGTATTCGACGGGCGCAAAGCTGTAAACGTTTAGGTATTGCCCGCTCCATGTTGCCTTGTGATGAAACGTGCGCTGTAGTGTACGTTGGTCCGTCTCTTAATGAGTATATCCAAAAATGGCATACTATTATGTGGCTCCAAATCATGGGACACCGATAGATTTGGATGAATTGAATTCAGAACTGAACAGCCGCGCAAAATGTTCGTTGCTGGTGAAGACTAGGATTTCGTCCACATACCGCATGTACAACTTAGCTTCACTAATGCTGGCAGTAACTTGTCTTTCTATCAAGCCTAGAAAGGTGCTTGCTAATACTTGTCCCATAGCCTATCCATGGTGTTTCCCTCGATCTGTTTATAATCAGTACCCCTTCCCACCCCGTGCATAATAGGATCATATTCCTCAAATACTCCATGGGCATGCCAACAGACATGTTTTGATTCGTGATGAAATCACCCAAATTTGTGAATAGGAAGTCGACGTCTCTTGAGTACATGTGCTCCGCACCCAGCGACGCGTGTTCCAGTGTTTCGACTAATTCAGAGGAGTCCTTTAGGCAATCCGTGGCCAGGATTTTGCGTACGGGCTCCAGCATATTCGCTAGCCACCGCGCAACGTTGTGATACGGTCAGTTGTTCATATACATAACCGGGCACACTGGTTCTCCTGCCTTGTGTAATTTGGTAGCGCTCCTTTTTCTGGATGTCTGAGTGCCAGTCGGTTTCAACCGCCTGTATTGCGTGTCATTGATGTAACCATGTAGTAAGAGAATCTGCAGTTTCCTCGCCACAAGATGTTGTTTTCTGGTGTTTTGTCTAACTGGATCTTCCTTCTGTCCTCCAAAATAGCTTCAATATTTGCAATGAAGTCAGTTCGGTCCATTATAACAATTCAGTATCCCTTATCCGGCTGCAGAAACATTACGTGTTCTATTTGTTTTAACTCCTTGATCGCCATATAGTGATCGGCCTTCAGACGGCATCTCTGGCTTATCGGCGTGTTCATGCATTGGTTCGCAATATCTACCAATTTTGCCCGGAACCAACCCGCATATTTCATTGACCTTGGCGCATGGTCACTGAGCTGTTCATTCAGAGCTTGCGTGTTGAGCTTATCTATAGCTTTTGGCGGCAATCGGTACTTCAGTCAAAGTGAGAGAACATCCAATTGTGTCCGCATGAACTGTACAGACGACAGATCGTATACATGCTTTAAGCACTCAGTAGGGAAGGCAGGTGTGCTAACTTTTTTCCCTGGATATAACTGTCCATGAATTCCGCTTGTATTTTGTTAGCGACTGAAGATAACAATTGCAATGTTAACATATCGCAACCTATGTCTTCTCACTACATTGGTTTAGTTGTTTACAGTACTTCTTACTAGACTGATTTGCTGAAAAATTTATTTGAGCCATGTCACTAGATTAAAAGACACCGTGGTCTATTACCTGTTGCGTGGGCCGTCGAGCACTTGTTATCCTTTTAGCTGTACTACGAACCATTGCCGAATTTTGCAGTTTCGTCGTGAATGGCCAATCTATGAGATCTCCACAATTAGCAAGAGATCCTCAATCAAATTTGCACAAATAGAAAAATACCCCCAATGATATATATTAATGCACAACTCACACAGAAAGATAACGCAAAACACAGTAATTCCGAAGCAAAAGTGGAATCCATCACGTGAATCCAAAAATCCGCAGCGTCCGTGGGTACATCCGCTGGCAGAAGTTTGATTGTTGACTTCGAAATGTCCTTGTCCATTTCTGCTCATACTCGTACTCGCATTTCCCGTAGCGTAAGAGTTGATTCCCTTGCGATCCAATCCACTATGTCATCTACGTCTTCCTCCGACAAAATCCGCTTACGACCGTGCGTTTGCCTAGTACTAGGCTCCTGATCAGGAGAAGGACTAATCCAAGATTAGACTGTTTGATATTTGACGTTGTTTACAGTTGCCACAAACTGCCAGTCATCACCGTTGACGAAAGCGCCCATAACTCGGTCACGAATGTCTGATGAGATATTCTGTCGAACGCGAGGATGCATGCCGACGACGTTAGAATCATAGACTTGGTTTCGGTCGCGTGCCTATGTTCCAACTATACATTGCTCTCAGACCAATTGTGACCCCTCGTTTCGGACGTGAGGGGGGCGCATACAAGCCCGTTGCACCGTCGAAGTGCATTCCTCTAAGGTTCATTCACAAGTGTCACCCAGTCAACGGGCAGCGCGCTCACCTCCCTAGACAAAGGCAACGAACCTCGGCATCCGGCCAATAAGAACATACTTAAGCTCAGAGGATTGGCTCTGAGCGGCTGGCGAATCGCACAGGAACTTGCAAACCTTTTGACTTTCTTTGCAAAGTTTTGGACATTCTTTGCAAAATTGTGCACATCCATCGCAATATTTTGGACCTGTTATGCAACTTTGCGGGAAATGCTATATTGAGAAAACATCACCTCCTCAGGCGAACCACTGTCAGTGCCAGTGATATATCCTAGTTAGCTTGCGAATTTAGTAGCTCAGACAACTACCCCCACGACGCGGTGTCTTTAGCTGCTGGCTAGTTGGCAACCACCTCTAGCATTCATGGGTTCGATCCACATTAGTGGACTGAGGGAATGCGCAATACTGATTAGCATCAATAGGGTGAAACGCGTCTGGTGCTGTTCCTCACTAGACTGTACTATGTAGCTTGTGAACCACTGTGATAATAACCTTAAATAATATGAAAACTTGTTAGAGTCAAACTTAAATATGCACTAAATAGCTAATTAAAAAGCCGTAACACGCTAGCACAAAAACAAATCGGATTCCGACAGTATCCATCATGTATTAGTAACCTATGCATTGTGCGTGGCTTCATTATCAATCGCAGTATATCCGCCATTTGAACAGATGCTTCGCTGTCATAAAATATAAAGGCCCATGGAACGAAGAGCACAAGGAGTGAGATAAGTGGTAATTTTCGGAAAACCTTTATGGCTTAAACAAACATTAAATCTCAGAGACTCTCACTTTTCAATAATATGTCATCACAAACAGCTGCCTATCGTGCAAAGCTAAGGCTGCATCAGCGATAAATCATCCCTGCGGCATTCATTGTCCCAACTCCTAATCAGCCATTACTCCACAGACAACTCAGCAGGCGGCGAAGTTTAAAGAGGCTGTCATACTAGGAGATGGTAGCACGCAAGCCACTGGTGTTGACCAAAATCTATATGCTGTAAAGTCTCGAGGCAAGTGCATGCGGGTCACGTGGATCACATCCTGAAAGCCGAGACGGACTGACGTCAACAAGCTGGGTCTTCAGTGATGTCATTTCGAACTGCCAATTTAATGTTTGCTTACCTCGAACCTTGTGCCACCCTAAGTCTAGTAAATGAAAAGAGACACCCTATAGTTTGCGGTGATAGCGCAAAATGAAGGACGTGCCCAAGCCAACGCAACTTATTCAGCGTTATCCCTTTATATAAGGAATTAGACTGTTAATAGCTGCCCAGCACTTACCTATACACCCCATCGTTACAGAAATGCTAGTGCCACCTGACACCAGCATTTCAGTGAATGTTGTGAAGGTCAAACCAACGAAACCTACCAAAGCTAAGTCTTCCTTTTGCGCAATAGAGGCTCAGAGGAATCCGTCGACGCGTAATGCACGGAGTTAAAGTTTTTTGCCGGATCCTGCAAGTTCTGTAAATGCATGGGCGTCAGTGTCATACGCTATCGGATCTTTCTAGAAATCCATGATGAAATTATAAAAGGTGGGTTTTTAAGATGATGGAAATTATCACTCCATCAATGCATTGATATCTGCAACATTGAGTCCCCTACCAGATAGCGGTAGAAGCAAACGAAACTCGTAACTGACGCAGAATTGCGAGCCGTTTCCGGAGGCGACGTAGCAAAGACTACTACAGTGAGACATAGGTTCTGCAAATTTTATACAGCGCGACACACGAGCTCCAGCGTACCATATCCGGAATGGCGTCGCAGATGATCCAGCTGTTGAAAAAGGAACCACTTGCTCGTTGCTGCCGATCAACCAATGTAAATGAAATCTTTCGTGATAAAACACCCGCAGATGCAGAAAGTTCACTTGGCAAAGTGGCTCGGAGGTTGCCGTAATGTGTGTCTAAACAAATCTGTTGATCGGCGACAAAGCCGTATAATTCCGGTTAGACACGGGAGCTGCTGCCAACATTGAACCACAAAAGCATTATCATGGATTGTGCATTCGATAAGACCAAGATTTCCTACGAATTTGGATTAGTTCTACACTTCGTCCAAAGTGCTCGGCCACAATGATATTTGTAAACCCAAGAGACGGAGCCTTGCATCGACTGGAGTTTGTGATTGTGCATTGATTCGCTTCATTGATTCGCTCCATTATCCCCAATTTTGTTGATTTTATCAAGATCGTTTTGTGCAATTGAGCTATAGAGAAACCGATATTCGTTTTCAGTATCCGTGTGTTTAGCCCGGGTTTTGGAAAGTTTGAAGGAAGGGCATACTTGTCCATAATTCCTGTGATACGACCGAAAGCGCGACCAGCTGGGAGAGTTCCATTTGTGCTGCAAGACAGGTTCTCCGCTGAATTAAACAAATTAATGATAGACGGTGTGATTTTCACAATCGACATGCCAACCGACTGGGTTAGTCTTATTGCAATCATTAGGGAGAAGACGGGAGAATTACGCGTGTTTTGACCCCATATCGATGAATAATGCCTTGCGTGGAGAGCATTACACGCAACCTAATATATAAGACATTGTCCGCCTTCGGCCAAAGCTAAGTGTTACACGAAACTAGACCTCACTTCGGCATTCTGGCATGTGGTACAAAATGAAGAATCCAGTTTCCTTGCAACCTTGGTTACATCGTCCGGGTGTTATCCTCGGCTGCGGTTACCGTTTGATTTGAAAGTGTCGATTGAAACTTATGAAAAGCGATTGGTGCAAGTGCTATATGAATTAGATGGTGTAATATGCGTTTCAGACGATATTTTGGTCTATGATCTGACAGAAGAAGAGTATGAGGATAATCACCACCTTTTCAGGCATATCTGTGCGCGAAAATTCATCAAGAATAAAGGTGAAGACATTAAAGTTCAAAAAGATGAGGTGAATTTTCATGGGCATTTGCCAACAACCCAAGGGGTCTGAGTCAATCCTGTAACAATTAAGGCAATTCGACATATGTGCCCCCTTATCGACGTGAAGGGAATCCATCCCTTAAACGGCATGGTGAATTGCTTGAGCCGATTTATGCCAAGATGCGCTGATATCATGACTCCGATCAGGAAGTTAACTCAAGAAAATACTAAAGTAGGATTGGGAAAAATAAGAGCGAAACTCATTCAAACATTTTAAGCAAGCCATCATAAACGCGCCTGTGTAACAGTAACCAAGACGGAATACGTGTTGTTCTCCTATAGAATGGAAAAGTTTTGGAATGAAATATATTTTTGGGAATATATTCTTACCAGTTGGGAAGGGAAATATTTATCCTGCATTTTGATAAATCTGTCCTTTCACTTTTTAATAGGGCATGAATTGAGCTGTTATGATTTCTGCGTCAAATGACGTCGTTTGAAAGCGCGCGTTGTATTTCTCCATGTTGTGTAGGAACTGTTTTGATTTGGCAGCATACCCGGTAAGGCTTTACTTCCATGGCTGTCGTAATTCTGCAAAGTGAGGCAGTTTTATTTTTTCCGGCGGCGCAACGCATTCCATTCTTTCCGCCATTAAATTTCAGATTCATGTAATACGGACACACTTCATTCATGTTGTCAACGTGGAAACATGCTGACTCAAACCATAAGATTCATTTATGTTGTACCGGAAAGCAAGGGGATTTTAGTCGCGAGATTACTGAGCGCGGCATCGTGTTTGAAACTGATTTGCTCTTACCAGTTGACGTCACACAGCAATGCTCAGACTGTCTCGTTCAATTTGTTGAGAACCATGCTGACTTGAAGGTACAGAGCACAACGGTCATGTTACTAACTGTATATCCTTAATTCTGGCTAGAAGTCGCACTGTTGCTTCCTTCGCACCCATTAGCGCGTTTATTCATCTGTTTGGCTCGTAAGCTGATTCCGGTCGTGCCCTTTTTATATGCACTTATACGTAGCACTCTTAAACTTGCGTCACAATTTTACACTTAAACTAGGTCTTTTTAGGCTGGATCAATATCATACCACTTTATTTTTCTGTTCCTTCTGTCTATCTGAATAATCTTCTATTAACTGGCCACGTTGCTTAGGCTAATTGCGTTTATTTTGGGTAAATTGTTGCCTTGTAGCATTTTTAAGTAACGTGTGAACATTTTTTCCTTATCACGGATTCGTTGCTAACCGATTATACGTCGCAATACTTACGGTACCTCATTACTATCGTGAAAGATTTTCATATGCAAGGCATTACTCCGGTGAAGTAAAGCAGACCGAGTGCTTAGGTAAAGAAGCGATAATGTAATGGCAAATGCATTTACCAATATAAAAAATAAAAGAGGAAAAATTCGAACTGAAAAACAAACTAAACGTTATAGGTAATATCGATGTGTTTAGATTCTAACGTAAAGCAAATGACAGAGCGAATTCCACCTTATTTTGCCAAGAAAAATGTATCTAAACAGGAAATGAAATACAACGAAATAATAAAAAGCGATACAATCATCACAAGTAGAACGCAAGGCAGTATGACAGCTCAATATAAACGCAGACACGAGAGATAATTGACCATTGCTTCTTCCAATCCAACTGACCTGATCCAAAAAAGTAATTAGGAAATCGATCTACTTAGAAGTATTGAAAGAAGTAAAACAATGAAAATGTTTCTTGATTGAAATGTCATCCTATAAATGATATTTATAAAATAAAATTACATAGAATTCGCATCAAATTAGAGTGCAAATCATGTCAATTCACAGCAGAAATAATTGAACTTTCGGAAGATACATATCATGCAACGTGATATATATGTATATACATATATATATATATATATATATGTTTGACTGCAGCCGTATTCTTATTTGCCTGTCACTTTAGCCTCCATAAGACAGCCACAGTTCGCCTGCGCCTACAGAAGGACGACGGGATGGCGTGCGTTGCACTAAACAAATCACTAGCTACACTCCACAAATGCAGGTGAAACAGTGGAATTAAAACTGGAAGGCACGTGGTTGGAAGCCACTATTCACCAAGCTAGCCGGCCTACACCCCATTCACAGACAAAGTGGAGCACATGGTAGTTGAGGTAGCAGGCGTACAAAAGGCGGTGGCTTGACCATATTCTATTCTACACTGTGTGAAAACAATTTTAAAGCCTGGTACGTCCACGAGATTTATGCAACCTGTCCCTTACAGCAAGAACCATCTGTCGCTTATAGCCAAGGTAAATGACATGGTGGGTGAAAGGTAGCTAGGCACCTTACCAATGTAAAAATCAAGCCTAGCCACACCCAGCATGTAAAGCAGCAGCCGAACACCTGTAATAGCAATATCAAACAAAATAAATCGACAACACCATACAGATATGGCGATATAACTGTTCGCTATATTAGTATATGAACAAATGTGTTACCAACATACCGCGCAAAATTCAAGGTGGCATAACAAGTGGTAACAACATTCGCAAAAATGAGAAAAATTTAACAAATTTAAAGTTTTGATTCGTTCTCCGAGCTGAGTAATTTAATGTCAAACGTTTCACCACTTCCATCAGTGGCATCTTCAGTGTACAGCTCCGTAGGGGAAATCTCAAGGAAAATGTCGTTGGGACGTAGCGATTGAAATTACCCTCGTCGATCTGTGTCCCGTGACTTCTGTTTGTTCGATACTTAGCCGTCCAGCTTCACGCATTCTCAGCTGTAGGTACACGGGATCGAGATCAATGCGGAGGTTCAGGGAATTCTCCGTAGAGAAACATGCCTCGAGAAATTCCCTTCCTTTTTTGTCCCTCCGTGCGCCAGAATTTCTGTTTGGTCCCAGTTTATATTGTGTCCTTCCTCATCGAGGTGTGCTGAGATCTGTGACGATACCTGATGATATCGACAAGCACGAGCTACAGGTATTCCGAATCATTAACAAACTTAACTACTATCCGTGTAAGCGACTTGTGTAAGTTAATAGAATGTTCTTCAGCTAGACACAATGAATATAATACAAAATAAGCCAAAACAATATGGCAAACCAACCATCTGAAATAGTGAAACTCGGCACCTATGTACGCGTTTAGTAAATCGAAGAAAAGCGATTGGAGCGTACCTACCCACACTACACCGGTACCGTTTACGTTCTAAGCAGCACCCTTCGTCGATTAAATATCGGGCCTGAATGTACTCGTTCATCGCTCACTAGACCTGCCTGGATCAGCACTTGCTACAGCATGTGATACAGCGACATACACTCCACCTTAATAGAGTACATCCCATCGGTACCTGTCGCTTCCGCAACTGCCGACTCTTCTTCCCACGCACGAGGGCTTTCTCTTGCACTTCCGAAAGATGTGAAATTAACAAATCGAGTGGCCATCGTCTTCTCTAGGTTCATCCTCTTCCTAAAAGAAACTAGGTAACGAACATTATTCTTTAGTCGGTACACCGAAGTTGAGTATTACGCAGATTTATGAAAATATGTTTGCAATCTTAGCCATAACTATTTGTGACTAATACCACACTCAGTTCCACGCAATGCACTTGTCAAGCGCAATTCACGTACGTCTCCCTGTGGTAAGAAGACAGAGACGAGATAGTGAGATGACCACACGGAGGGTATGTATATCATTCGCACCCAGTGCAAACAGGATGTGCTTGTCTGTCATTTAGCGGGTGGCGCACAATGAGAGCAGCCGCTCACCGTTCCCATTGGCCGCGTCAATATCATAGGGCCCGAAGATGTCCGTCCACACCGCAGCATCAAGCCCAACGCACATGTTGAAATCATCCAGTGGAAATGGCCGCTCGATACGGGTTGTGTCACGAAGGACAACTGAGCATATAAGTGCTTATTCGCTTCCTCATACTAGCAAGTGACAAACTTACAACATTCCAGATATAGGCGAAGATTTATCAGTCCTGATCTGGTGCAAGTGGACTCTCTCCAACCCCAAGTTCAAGTGGAGCATTCGTGAATTTTCCAACCGAGCACACTATCTCGCAGCTTGGCTAAATCGGCAAGCCGGGCATCAGTCAGTGCGGCAATATCAATGCTGTAGCGTGCCAGTTCAAACGTAGCTAATGCATTGTCTTGCTCGGGACGATCATGTGGGGATATTACGTGGAGGAGTTACTACAGGGAACCGAAGTGCGGTTTTCTGATGGGCAGCGTCAGCGATGTATGCAGCAAATAACGTTGAGGCTTCGCTTCTCACCACTGCGAGACTACCCACGCAGCCTCCCATTATATGTATTGGTGAGGTTCATTGTTTGCTTATAAAACGTTGATTGCCAAGACGTTCAAATGCAAACACGTAAACGATCAAACCCTAATGAAAAATATTTGAAAAATATGTAATCTCCCAAGGTAGCGACAAAATGCAAGTTGAGTAATTAAACCGGCTTACGTGAAATTTTTTCCAAGCCAAGAAAACCCGGACCGAAATTTTCCGTCAAAATACGGAACATGAAATTTAAGTCCCTGTAGTGCAATGTGCACATCCCCAAACTAATCAAGCGTTCAGGATACTTCTATTCCCGTTGAACCTGTACTAACCGATTGCCCACCTGTAACACTCTCTCCAAGTTCATTTGGTCTCGGATAACACATACTGGACGAGCTTGTGTACAATATTCCAAGTGGGGACACGCATTTACCGAGAATAACTTCATGCACTAAAGGGCCGTCATAAGTCCGGAGGAGCGGCGGATGAGCCACATCGTATGGAACCAACTACGAGCAGCCTTCCTTTGAATGCTGCCAGAGCGCAGTGCTGATAATTGTACGACACATAAGATAACCTGCTGACTAACAACTGGGGTTTCAGTACCGCAGACAACATATTTATTGGGAGGACTAGCATCTACAATGCAGATAAAATAACACTTCGACTGCTTTATGGACGTCTACCATAAAGCGGAATATTCACAGAACCAATCTAATGCACACTGATTCGCCTACAAAATCAACGAGATATTCACGATGTTCCAAGGCTTAAGGTTGTCAGTGAACATTAGTGACGATACTTCTGACTCCTCCGTCAAGTCAACTAGGTAGATCACGCACAATTATGGCCCCAATACTGCGCACTGCTGTAGTCAATAAGGACAGCTTGCCTAAGCGAAGTGTGACGCTTCACGTGTGCACACCGTTTCCTCCCGGCTAGGGAAGAAGAGACCTATTTAAACGGACCATCACATATCGCGTAACTTCCAACATTTAGTACAAAAAGAAAGATGAGGAACAGTGTCAAAAGCTTTCGAAAAGGCTAAGAATAATACGTTTATAGCGTGTCCGTTTTCTACCGCTTTAGCCCAGTTTTCACGATACTGACACGAAAACTCCTTGAGGAAGCAGTGTTGCGCGGCACTGAGGTTAAATTTGTTCAGGTGGTTCTCCAACGTTCCTCCTACCAACTTCCCAAATAACTTGAATTCTCCGATTTTTAAACAGATATATTGGTAGTTCGACGTCAGATTACTGTTACTCCTCTTAAAATCTGACAGCTGATCGCGACCATCCATTCCGAAGTGAAGACGCAGCTGCCAAGCGATTTTGAAAACACACATGTTTGATCGCCGCTACTTTCAGCGGCCGAATCGTGAAACATGTTTATATAAACTGAATTAGGGCCGGAAAGTTTAGTGCGGTATATGAATTGCATTATTTGAAGAACTGCATGTCTGTTATCTTAAATTTAGTTCAGTGAAATTCCTCTGGAAATCTTGAAACCAGTTCTAAACATGTGTTAAATTTGTATCAGGAGCAGAAACCAGATACATAGCTTTCAAAACGTTCACGATATACTTCGATTCGGCAAGAGTAAATTTGACATTCAGAATGACCAAATTGCATCATGATTAAAAATGGTTGACTGCGACGCCAATTGTGGTATTCTACGAAGTAACCGTAATTGAAATGCATTAGGCTCAATCCCATACCTAGCAAGGACAGAGTAGTAATGACGCTTAGTTTGAGCACACAGAATGGGTAGTAAGTGAATTAGGAATTATGCTAAGCTCGTTGGAACAGAAAAACAGGAATGTCACGATGTTGTTCAAGAACCGTCACCACATCTCCTGCGGCGTAAATGATGTTCCCGGTATTTGTATTGAATTAATTGACGCATAAAAAGCACGAAATCCTTAAAATCATGATATTTGAACCACATTTTCTTGGCTGATGTGTAGTAGTGTGGATTCTGGTATATCTAATCAAATTCATCTTGAGTCGGGCTAAATCATATTTAATGCTCAATCCTTCAGATAGGCGACTGTCACCAAATGTGAAGTGGCAATTTCTGCTTGCATCCTGAAGTTATGCGGCGGAACCTGGCAGGGGTGCACCAATGACGAGAGCAAGAAGGTCAAAACGCCGGCTTCTGCTGCTGATTGGAAGTGATGATGATGAATTAGCTGAAATTTTCAAAGCTTTTTAGATGGTCATTTTGGAAGAGTCAAGATTAGTCGAGCGCCCGATATTCGCATATTTATTTTGGGGTGCGTAGCTTTAGGCAGAGAGCAATGAGATTTTACATCTCGCATATCATGAAAGTAATATCCGTTGAAAGAATCATCACTCTTAGTTGATTGATCTGAGTAGCACGAGGGATACAGGATAATGCGTTTCAATGACCGATGGGAATGCACTTGTCCATCAGCGCGTCCGCTCGATCCGGTCTTCTTAAAGGAGAGTATCACAGCCCAGCCTTCACTACCTTGAATATGGTGTGATACACTCGCGAATGCACTGAAGATGCTCGTTGTTAATAATGGGTCAGATACATTGTCTTATCTAGTCGGTGCAGGTACATGTTGAGTCAAAGAACATGTCGTGCTGCAGCTTATAAAAGTCATGTATTGTGGTCTGACGGTCTCAATCTAGGTATGATGGATTACATTTGCCAGGCATCATTTCGTGAAACGAAGGTAGTTCTGAAACATGATATAACAGTGTAGGAAGCTATGTAGCACATCATTTATAACCGTGTGTAAAATAACACATATTACTTGTCAGAAACGTTAGTTGTCACCCAGTGCTCTCTAACTACATTGAATATATTGTGTTACCGATTTGAGGTTAGTAAAGTGCTGTGAATTTCCAAGGCGTCACATCGCTCTCGTTAAAGTAGCGCCGTAGGATTTCAGACTTATTACTTTGTATATTTTTCACATGAAGACAGTATTCACCAGCGTACGGAAGATATCAATTCATTTCTAATACTTTAGTAATTGCTGCGTCCGATTAACTGGTTCCCTGGTTTCTCAATGCATGCATACACTACATTTTACTTACGCTTCGTCTAAGAGCATTATGATCAGTTAAATTAGTATTCCTAATAATTAACATCTAATTAAAATATTGCTCTATGGGGAACGGCATTTCACAATCGGCACTTGGGCACACCATTCTTTGCGATCGCATAAATTACTGTCAAGTACACCATCCGAAATACTCACAAATGCTAGTGGAACTCCCACCCACCCACCAGATCCACTTCGCGTCGCGTTCTTTGTATCGACGACCAACAGTGCCTAAATTTTGGATTTCATGTCCTTAAGCATGAATAATATCCTATTGATTAATGTGCATCTTTTATTAGGATAACAGAATACCCCGACATCACGAGATAAATTATGCGAAAATTTATAGACAGTGCGTGCCAAAACTGTGGGACCAGTTAGCACTATTTCACTAATGCTACTTTCCGCACAATTTGTTAATAGGCCTATAAATACGATCATATATTAACCGAATATGAGACGTTAGACAAGAGGATGAATTTCCTGAAGATCATTGTAAGTGTCAAGTGATTTTCTTCAGTTAACGTCGGATATACTTCAAAGTTATTTTGCTATCATTTAGCTGGCAAATAACCTTTTAGAAATTGTCCAATTTATTCGTTCGTATGTACTTCTTTATTCTATTAGCTCACTGCATTATGCTTCACATTGGCATTTTCCATGAAGTGTAATACACTGGAGAGATGCAGACAAAAATGTGCGGAATCACAAATGGGAGCATTTCCGTATGTCCGCGAGATCATAGATGAACAATACCAGTGGTGTATTAAAAGATGCTGGGCTAACGCAAAGTAATCACTAAGAGAATATTTTAATACTCACCATTTAATCAATACATTTTTGTATAATCATCATGTGTCCGCTTTTGTATCGGATAGTCATTTGAGTTGGGAGTCAATTTCATTATGTTGCGTTACAATTTACTGAAACGCAGTAAAAAAGACAACGGTTTGATACTAGGTGGCCTGTTAAAATTTTCGCCATTACGTTGGATTATTAACATCAGTAAACAAATTAAATATTTTAGGAGAGGAAGTACAGAAGTGCTATACAAGCGTATACACAACTACTTAAGCAGATAGTCCGATACACATCTATTTGAGACAGAGCTAGTGTTAAACCTCATCTCAGATATTTGAGTATTTGTAGGGGCGCGTCCATCCACTGGACTGAGAAGTGACTGTTCACAAAGATTTTATAGCATATTCCGCCATACAGATCGCGTATGGTCCGAAGATACACGCCCAGTTCAATCACCCGACGCATACTTGACAACCGCAGATGTCAAAACCTGCGTGAATCATTTAGGATAGTCGACCGACGGAACGCCGCTCACCTGCGGAGGCTTCGGCAATTAGGCAGCTAAAACAAACTATTTGTAAACAAACAGCATTCATCAACAATATCGTTTCATATTTGTAGCCACATTTTCCTAAGCAAAATGCTGGCCAACGTCAGATGGATTCGACAACCTTGACTGTCGCTTTATTCAACTTACCCAGGTCCATAATTGCATCTAAACGGCTGACGAGAACACGCGAAATGGCCGAACTTACTTTATCCAATAAAATATAGTTGCTTCTTGATATTCTGAAGCAACTAATCACAGAAATAGAACTAAAATTTGCGATGAGTTGGAGTCAGTTAATCTCTAATAGCATACACCCCCTGATTATATATTTGTGTTCGGAGCATGTAGCACGAGTTTGTGTCGTGAGCCGTGTTGTTCCACACAATACGACCATCAAACTCCCGCAAGCTTGTTGAATTATGGATGAAACAGGCGAGCGTTTATAAATGCTTGACTACCGTTGAGCATGTGTTTCATGTAGCGGAACATTGGTGAAAAGTGATTGTACATCCAATGTGGACATGACATTATCGGATAGATTAAACTCATCTAAAGCCTCTGTAAGTTCGAAAGAGTCCTTCAGACGGCGTGGGATGGTCTGCTGCTTTAACGGCGAAAGAACTTCTACCAGCCAACGAGCCAACTTATGTTGTGCCGAGTTTGCCATTGACAAGATTGGTCTAAGCGGTATACCACATTTATGGGTCTTTGGCAAACCGTATAGCTGAGGTATGTTGGACCCTCCCAGTGTTAGCTTGTTATATACCTCATCATCAATTACACGGTGTAATAGGAGCAAATATAGGTGTTCCGTGATGCGTTTTTCCACTTCATTAACATCCTCTGTTTTGTGAGGAGTTTAAATTTGCTAGCATCACTCAGTAAATCTTGCATTTTTCGTGTGTATTCTTCCTTGCACATATTGACGGCTCCTGAGCCTTTGTCTGACTTAAGTACAATCACCCCCTTTGTTCTCAGCTTTCGTAGCGCACAAAGGTAACGCCTTGTTAGCAAACACTTCTCACGCACTGGCGTCATTGTGACCTCATGGGCAATATCAGTTAGTTTGTTTCTAAAACAGTTTGACATATCTGGACTAGACGCCTGTAATCCTGCTAGCGGGTCATAAAAATTTTCAAACTGTGCCTTTATGAACAAGCGGTTTAGCTTACCAGGTTGGACTTTGTAATCCATTCCGAGCGATAATGCTTCCAGTTGTAAGGCATCAAGGGGAACATTTGACAGGTTTAAACCTACGTATTGGGGTCACGATATGCTGGCTCCTCCCGTTTATCAACTAGTGAATTCTGCCACCGGACTTTGCATTTCTCCTTTGTACGATCAATAGTAAATTTGCACAAGTTGGTAAACACAATCCTGCAGCACAACGATAAGCTATCCAGTATTGGCATTAGGCGGGAATGCGTCTCGAGTAGCGCAGTGAGTTGAGTCTGAGCAGTCTCCAATTGAGCAGAGGCAATGCGCCGGAGATTTTTATTCGACGGTTTTAGCTTATTTTTACGCAACCCCTTCCATATCAAACATGGATACTAAAGTACGGTGATACAGTTTGAGAGAACAGCTATTTCCGAACGACAGCAAACAAGTTTGCACTTCAGACTAATAATACGGCGTAACTGCCTGACGAAATCAACGGGAATTCGTCTTTTGAGAAACTTGAAACAATTAGATCCCTTTAGTAAATTGAATAATGCCGTAAGAAGACGAACACTGGCAGATGTCAACATTTCGTATTGTCTCTTCAGTGCCAACACAATAACATGAAACTATATAAGACGACTGATAGGGTGAGACCGAGACAAGTTAGAACAGGGTAGAGGGGCAGGCGTGACACACTTACGCCCAGGGCAGCCGTAGGCTTACGAACAGCTGTTTCTGCTCACAGTGCGGGTTTGATACGGCTGATCGCGACAGCCTCTGCAAAACGTAGGCGAAAATCGATGAGCAACATTGAGTTCGGACAATACGCATGGAACGTCAATTCGATAAGAGTGGTAACGGGACACCGCTGCATGCGAACGTGACTCGATTTCTATACGCATATCGTATGGACACGTATTGCTACCCGACCGACGGAAGCTGTGCTGAGTTAAGCCGGAAGCTGTTGAAATCATTTGGTCATCACCACTTGGGTTGCTACCCGACCTGCAGTACCAGGGTTAAGTCACGCGTGAAGCATATAAACTCCGGCTCTCAGCATGGAACAAGTTGCTAAAAGAGGCTATAAAACGTGACTTACAAAATGAACCAGGTTCTATGTCTAATCTACTTTGGTCTAGCAGGTTTCTGTGTGCCATTTTGTCCCCGGCTGGTTGGCGTGGCACAGAGCATAGGGAAAGCAGCGTTGCAACAATTTTCCTAAGCGCATGTACAATGACATCAAGCCGTCGAGCAAAGAATTTAAAACTTCTTGAGAAATGACCCAATGGCTCCAATTTACGAAAAGGTTGGCGAAATAGACTAACTAGCTACTAATGTTGGTGATGGCACTAGTCTGTTTATCAAGGAAAGTCTGCAAAGAAAGCTCTTTAAAATCGAGCTCTGAAACACACTTGGACCCGCTCAACGATTGACCAATATCCACGAACTCCGCATTAGTGCAACACTTTTGTAGCAGGTATTTTTTCAGAGTAGCGCCCTAGTTGCACAAATTCTAGGAGCATAAACACCACGTTTGAGCGGAGTAACGATTGCTATGGCCCGAACGGAAGTATGGGCCGTTGAAATTATGCCATTTTAACCAAATTGTCTAGTGATCTCATCAAAATATTCCTTAGACCGAATGGAAGGGTTCGTCCTTTATGAGCAAAGGTGTGCCCTAAATATCAAGCTTGACGATTTCAACTCACTTACCAATCTTGAGGTTAAACCATCTTATGAGAAGAGAAGAAAGCTTTGAGAGAAGGGTGCCAGAAAACAAGAACAACGAAAAATTTACAACATTCATGTGCTTCAGTCCTTTGAGTGTTTGTTCAGATTCCATGACAAGAAGCCTACATCTGATAGGATTAAACTGACCATTTGAAAGAGTTAATTCACGAGAAAAAAGCAAATAAATTGGATGTCCAGTAATCCCTTTAACAGAAGCGGTAGTCGAAGTGTAACTTCCGAGATTAGAATTATAAAATAGTAATTGAGGATAAAAGATTATGCACTTCCAGTAATTATAATGAACGTATGTTGTTGTACCATATTGGCAAAATATTGGTTGATACTGTGTGAATACTGATCAGGGTAACACACCGAAAGAGCGATGTACTGGAACACATCTGAGAGATGTTGCTCGCGTAATACTTGTTGTACCCAACCAGTTGTGTTCGTAGTTCGACAAAATGCTTGCAGAAATGAAACACTGGGTTGCAAAAATCTCTCATTTCGGTAGTTCACATAAGGCAAATACTGCTACAGTACTGATAAATGCAACGGTAAATTGGTGAAGGAAACGAGCCTAAACATTAGCATTCCATTGCCTAAGCCTAAGATGTTAATTTATGGTGTACTTTGAATGGACAATCCTTATTGGACAGCATATATTATAGGCAAATCGTTGGCGTCACGATGGATTCTCCCATTGCACCCCTCCTTGCCGACATTTTTCTAGGAAAGCTTGAGCGTAGTTCTATCCAAACGGTTATTGCCTCAGTTGGTACTTATTGGAGGTTTATGTTTGACACTTTCATCATATGTGATTCTCGGATTAATGTCAACCGTGTGCTCGACCAGTTCAACCGTGCAATTATTTCATTGGATTCCACTAGTGAAACTGAAAGTGAAGGTAAGCTGCTTTTCTGGACGTGTTGTTGATAAGGCTCGATGACGGCTTACTTGAACGAAGTTTCTTCCGCAAAGCTATGTGGGTTGGCCAATGCACACAATTTCCGAGCTTCGTTACTCTGAAGTAGAAACGAAACTTATTGCGTTTCTTGTATAACCGGGCCACCAAAATCTGTAGTCCTGAAACGCTCGAGGTTGAGAAGGACCGAATTGTGAAAACGCTATTTTCGAATAGTTACCCAGGATATTTCATCCGTACGGCTTGCACAAAACGGCTCAAGACATTACAAAGAAATTCGCCAGAAATCGTCGGACAATAAAGAAGCCAAAAATAAAAACCGTATCCAGAACATGCTTTTATTGTGAAAACAACGAATTTAATATCACACTACTCGCCTTATTACCCCTCCTGAACCTGACCCGAAACTGAATACTGAATACTTCATTATAGAGCAAGCAGGAATAAATTCTGTCCGACGGTTCCGAAATATGGTGACAAGTTTTATCTGTGTCCCCGGGTGCTGCATGCCCAATAAATGCGGCATTTGCCTCATCATGGAAAAGTCACCGAGATGTAGAATACGGTAGGTCATAATGAGGTATACTAGCACCCAAATGTAGGACAAAGTATAGAGTCCTAGTTTCTCACACTGCTCTTCATACCCGAAACTACGTAAATCGGAATGAGCCTGGTAGCAACATGTTGGACCCGTTCGATCTGTTGTGCCTCTCCAGAAATAATCGGAATGTAGGCGGGTGAACCCTACTATGGCATTGGTGTAATTATGTTAGATATAAGTGGCAACCATTTCAAAACATGTGCCGAGGTTATGTTTGACCGCCCAAAGCTTCCGCAGTCTTTTATGATATAGCCTGTTCATGTTTGTCCACGGACTTCAAATCGTAGCGCGAGAGTACACCCCGGTCGTTCTCGGAGGGTGTGGGATATAGTGTATAGCCGTCAATGGTGTAATTTCGGCCGTAAGCACCTTTCCCCAGACTCATAAATACGGACTTGGCTGGATGGACGGGGAGATAAATTTCTGCAGACTAGGTAGATGGGCGGTTGAGTTCATGCTGAAGTAGGCCACATCAGATGGGGACGTCAGTTTCTCCTCAAATTTACCTGCTGTCCACAGACATGGCACAGGGCGACCGGAGAATCTGAGGTAGATCGTCGATGTGGATCAGGAACAGAGTGGGCCCCCAACGCAGTGCCTTGAGGCACGCCAGTTTTAGACGACTACCAGTCAGTTAGATAGTCGTCGACCTGTACCTTGCACTTTTGTCCAACAATAAAGTCGCGGACCTACCGGTGCAGTGAGCCACCGCACCACACAGCCTGAGTTTGTGAATGTGAAACTAGCTGACCTTGTGGATTATTCCCCTCTATCCTCTCTCCATCTTCTCACAGCGTTGTCAATGTACGCTCACTCGCACCGCATTTACCAGCCCTACAAAATGATCCATCATACGTGGAAATATCTTCTACGATTAGAGGCTGTGCCATCACTAACCGTTTTCACTGGCATCTGTGATTAAGCGCAGGCGTTTAATTAAATCACATTGAGCCGATTGACATTCTGTGTGACACCATTCGATACAGAATTCTCGAGGCAGACCGAAAAGCCTAAGCTTATTCCGATCCAGTGTTTCTCAACAAAGCTGTGAAAGAATCTGCGATCTGTCAATCAGTGTTCAGCGCTCTGTTCAGGTTCCAGACACTCGCCATTCCTTGTGATCTTGTCAGCCAGTGCGGCTGCATAACCCATCACACGGACCGCGCGACCACGCCGACCGTTCATTTGACCTTGCAACCACCACGCTCGCCTGACCGATGTGCGCCGCTCTCAAAGCTGTAAAAGTGCAGAATGCTAACCAACCCACTGGGTCAGGTAACGACACCAAATTGAATGGCAGTAAGGCGAAACCGAAGAGACTCCTATCGAAAGGCATTTGCGGGTTGAGAGAATGCCATCGAGTAGTAAAAATCGGTCTGGCTTGTTCGCACTGATTGGAATGGTACCATACGAAATGTGCACATGTGTCCCAACAAAAGTTACGGGAGCGAAATAGCTCCCAAGATACCTTTTGATTCCGTACTGTATGTTCCACCAACCCCCTCGTTAAGTGCTTGCTTATCCTAGCTGAGAAATGCGACCGGTTAATCGCAGAAGCAGAGCAGAGGATAAACAATAGGATTACTTCAATGGAAGCGAGGATGGACCACGAAAGCGTAGCGGCTGCTAAGCAAGAGAATGCTGAACAATCCGCTTTTCCTGAACGGCAATCAGCCACGTCTCCATCTCCGTTGTGTTCTCCAACTTTGGTAGAACGCCGGTAGAACACAGACTGTACCTACGTGAATCAAACAGTACACACGGCAACGAAAATCAGGCACCATTCCAAACGTCTGGTTAGGCAAATTCCACCAGACCTGACATCTAGCATTAAGAAGGAAGAAGCAGCTAAACACCAACCCTTGATACATGTAGCTAACTTGTGGAGACTAAGCCTCACTAAGCCACACTATGGTGAACCCAGACTTATCCGAGTAACTTTAAAATCCTCATCCGACGTAGAAAACGTTTTACTCTCCGCAAGCGCGCTAAAACACGAATCCTGTGGGATACGTATCTATCCTGATGTCCCTTGGAGCGCGCGACAACCAAAACGAAACACCGAAGAGGGGCACAGAAAGCAAGACCGCCTAAATACAATCTTCATACATGGCGTGCCAGAACATCCTTCTAATGATGTTCAAGAGACCGGAAAGCACGAGTTAGAAAAGTGGCAGTTCATTCGCGTAAAACTTTCTTTGGATAATGTTGTGGCAATATCGCTCACCAGGATACCTCTCTCACCGAATTATAGAGGATGCGGCCCTAGAATCCTAAAACTTGTGGTTCAGTCAGAGCAACAAGCAAAGGATGTTTTGGATCGATGGCGGAGAAATCGAAAACATCTTCCTTCCGAAATTCGGTTAAAGGACGCAAACAATT
This sequence comes from Dicrocoelium dendriticum, assembly GCA_944474145.2. NCBI lineage: Eukaryota > Metazoa > Platyhelminthes > Trematoda > Plagiorchiida > Dicrocoeliidae > Dicrocoelium > Dicrocoelium dendriticum. The sequence goes on along the minus strand of CALYDF020002788.1, from coordinate 19,668 downwards.
TGCACAGCTGAAATATTAAAGCAAATGAATCAGCAAGTATGCCGACGAATGTACAGCAGCCTAACTTGACTGCTGCTTTAATTGACTCTGACGTAGGTCTAAAAGAAGGCTGGGACGCACCTTGGCCGAATCAAGTTGCAAATGCGGTCTCATTGACCCATCAAAAAACGAGTAACTGCCGACTTCCTATCGGTCGGCATTCTCTCACACTTGACAGCTTCACCTCTCTGCGGGCTCCTAGAGACCGAGAAACTGGCCTGCTTGTATACAAATGCTCAGGGACTTTCTAACAAACTGACTGAACTGAACAATCTTCAAGCTTCCGGCTCGGATGATGTCACTGGTATCACCGAGACCTGGTTGCACACGGGGATGACGGACGCTGAATTTTCGCTACCCGGCATGTCGCTGATCCGGAACGATAGGCTCACAAAAAGAGGAGGGGTAATCCTGTACTACCGAAATGACTTACAGTGCGAGGCCGTGGAGGATTCAGATTCGCAGTTCCCCGACTCTCTTTGGTGCCGGTTGCAGTTAAAAGGCAGGGACGCTTGCCTTATTGTCTTGGTGTATCGCGCCCCTAACTCAACACCCGAAACCGACTATCACCTAGCGGCTGCTTTAAGGTGCAGTTTACAACAAAAGTACACTCACATTCTTATCATTGGTGATTTCAACGTACATTGTTTAGAAGCCCCTGCCACGATCGGAGAACAATTCAAAACCGACTTACAAGATCTAGTAACTACTGTTCCTTTTTACAACCACATCACTTTGCCCACTCGGTTCAGGTCTGGTAATAGGCAATCTGTGCTGGATCTTATGCTTACCAACGAGGAGCATATGATTGACGCGTTGGTTTTAGACTGCCCATTGGGTCGCAGTGATCACGCAGTCATCAGTTTCAACTTCGTCTGCTATGCAGAATATCTGAATGATAACGATGAGACTGTGCGAACCATCACAAGGTACGACCGACTCGCCCAGCTAGTCAGCGCCACAACATGGTCTTTCCTCGAAGAAGAACCCCGGAAGTCGCCTGGCTCGAGTTCGTCAAAAAATTCAGTCAGCTGATTGCACAGGCTTCAGAGATAAAGGCTTGTAATAAGTGCAAATAAGTTTCTTTCGTTAGTAGCAGAACTCGAAAATGGATGACAGTACGCAACGCAGCATGGCGAGTGTACAGAGAAGCTCCAGCACTAGAAACTTGGGACAACTACGTAGCCCAACGTAACCACTGCACTCAACTGTTAAGAGAAGACAAAGCCGCCTATCAGCAGAACATCGCAAAACCCTTCAGTGGTAAGCACAAACTGCTGTACAAGCAAGATAATAGCCTACGAAATGTGAGGCAAGGATTTCCTCTACTCAAAACTGCTGATGGCCCAACAAGAACGGCTGTGGAAGCTGCAAACGCAATGCAGATGCAATACACCCCCACGTTGCAAAGAGTCTTGCCACTAAGCGATCTACCAAGCTTTGTATTCTGCTCGCCAGAACTAACCCACATCAATTTTACCGCAGAGGCTGTATTGCAAAAGCTGACTTCTCTACGCAAACACAGCTCGCCGGGTGTCGACACCATTCGTCCAGCAGAATTGGAAACAGCAACAAGTCAACTGGCGGGACATTTAGCTCAGTTTTTCCATCGCTGCTTAGACCGAAACCAAGTTCCTGCCATGTGGAAGCTTGGAATAATAACCCCGATTCCCAAAGGTGGAAGCAGAACCGATCCCTCCAACTACCGCCCAGTAACCCTTCTTCCTATACTCTCCAAGGTCATGGTATCCATAGTTGCCGATGCACTGGTGTGCTATCTGGAAAACTGCAACCTCATCACTCTTGAACAGCACGGTTTCCGTCGAGAGCGGTGATGTACAACTAATTTACTAATTGCACGCAGTAGTTGGACCGAGGCAGCTGATGGTGGAGAATGTGTTGATGTGATCTACCTGGATTTTTCCAAGGCTTTCGATCGTCTAGACCATCGGATACTACTAACGAAGCTTCAGCATTACGGGATCGGAAACCCTCTTTTAAGCTGGATCACCAACTTGCTACTTCAACTGCAATTAGTGGTCAGAGTTCGGAGCTCTTTATCGAACCCCATAAATTTGAGTGTGGTGTGCCGCAAGGCTCAGTGCTAGGACCACGTTTGTTTTTGGTGTTTATTAATGACCTCGCACAAGAAATCGCTTCAATCTTTCTAATGTTTGTCGACGATATAAGACCTGGCGCAGGATTCTGGCGAATGCCGACCAACATGTGCTTCAGAGTGACTTAGATACAGTGTATCAATGGTCGACCCAAAAACTATTGCATTTCAACGTCAGTAAATACAAGGTGCTTTACATCCGACATCAGGGCAGCTACACATACCGACTCGGAACGGATGTATTGCAACAATCAACTCTCGAACGTGAATTGGGTGTCCTGGTTCAAGATGACTTAGGTTGCTCCAGGCAATCCGAAAAGGCCTCGAAGACCGGGAACCAACACGTCGGGCTGTTGAGGCGGGCGTTTGGACAAATAAACAGCTCCATATTTCGACAAATGCTCAGTGCGTATGTTCGCCCCCATGTCGAATATGCAGTTCCAGCCTGGCATCCATGACTGAAACACGACCTTAATGCAATGGAGCAGCCACAACGCCGGGCATCTAAGAACGTAATTGAAATGCGCAATCTTTCCTACCAGGAGAGGTTGCAACGATTGGAGTTGTTCAGTGGAAGCTATCGCAGACTAGGAGGCGACCTGATTATGGCATACTTGATTCTGCAAGACCCAGATCATGTGTGCCGCCCTTTACTGCAACTCAGCAACAATACAAACCTGAGGGGCCACTCATTAAAACTTGGAGAACAATACAATCGTGTGAAGTGCCGCAGAAATTTCTTTTCCAACCGTGTCTGTCTCCCGTGGAATGCTCTCCTAGAATCGGTCGTCTCTGCACCGATACTAACAGTATTTAAAAGAAGGTTGGACGATGCACTCATCCACTTAAATTTTGTTACTTAACACTACGTCTCCATCCTACACCCGGAGTTTACCATGGAATTATTTGTTGTTAACTGATGGTGCTGTGAATCTAAGAGGATGGCAGAACTACAGTGAAGCAAAAGATAAGTCCTTATTTTCATATCTAAATTATTAACTATTTTACTAACTTTATTATCATTATTGTAATATTGATATCCCCACCAACTATCCAACGGGACTTGTAAAGCAACGCTTCTTAACCCGTATAAATTCATTGTTCATTTTCCATTATCCCGTTGCTTTTTACCTTCAACCACTCATGGTTCGTAACAAGCAAGTTTTAACGCATGAGCGACCTTGCGTAAAACCGAGGTTTGCGGACATAAGGAGTTCTTTTGACAGTAGCAACACAATAATCCACTTTTAAGCATTTCTCAGCAACATTTGCCAAAGTAGGTGTCAGACAAATTGGCCTGTATTTATCTACTTTGCTAGGGTCGCCGCCTTTCAGAATAGGCTTCGCCACCGAACATTTCCAGTCAGCCGGCAACTAAATTTCAGACAGCTACCTGTTGAAAAGTCAGTCACGAAAGAAGAGTTGATGCTCGAAAGCGACTTGAGAATCAGTGGATGTAGCCCACCAGGTCCGGCAGGTTTGTTGCGTTCAAGGTTGGCGAGTAGTTGACATACCTCTTCAACGCCACCATCAAGGCTGTCGAGTTCGGTAAAAGCGGTACACGTCTAACTCAGTTCAGACACCTGATCATTTTCAAATACAGAAGCGAAGTGCGCCGACAACGTGAACGCACGCTCACTGCTGGAGTTTAGGGGCTGTGCATCGGGGCCACCTAGCTGTGGCCCATCACCTGCCGGCTTCAGGCGTCGCTTCACCTATGCAAAGATTTTCTTTGGGGTGGTCTGTGCGGCGATTGTGAGCTACTCTCCCAAATGTCGACGCTTATTCCTTTTCGCACTATTGCAGATGTTCCGCTGACTTTTATACTCTTCGTAGTTTTTGGCAGAGCCAGAGAGGAGGAAACTGTCTCACAGTCAGCGCCGCCTCCGAGCCATACTTCTAAACCACTTGTCAAACCAATAAGGTTTAATCGGTCCAACCTTCCGACATTTCATGGGCATAATGATGTCAATCTCCATTTAATAAATATCTAACAGTCTTCCACAGATGCAGTTTGTAACGTTGACCAATCCAGTTGGCTCGCGGCTCGAGCTAGAACATCGAAGTTCCTTTTCCATCATCATCATCATCATCATCATCATCATCATCATCATCATCATCATCATCATCATCATCATCATCATCATCATCATCATCATCATCATCATCATCATCATCATCATCATCATCATCATCATCATCATCATCATCATCATCATCATCATCATCATCATCATCATCATCATTATCATCAACATCATCATCATCATCATCATCATCATCAGCATCATCATCATCACAATCATCAGTAGCAGCACACCAGCCATTTGAACTGATGCTTCTCTATCATATAAACATGAGGACCTATGAAATAAAGAATAAGAAGAGGGAGAAGAGGGACTTACCTGAACACCTTAATGCCCTAAGAAAACATTCAGGATCAAGGCGCCTACAGCTTGTGTATAATGTATTCGGTCACAAACAGGTGGCTGTCGTGCAAAGATAAGGCGGCATCGGTGAGACTGCTTCCTTGTGGCTTTCACTGCCCCATTACCGTGCAGATAAGTCCGCACCAAACACACTTTAAATAGGCAATCAGATTAGGTGACGGCAGCAAAAGCGCCACTGGTGTCGGCTGCGAATCTTGTCCTGTAAACTCACAGGACAAGGCACAGCAACGGTAGATGAATTGCAACTTGGGAAATCCGAGCTTTTCGAAACGATCTATATTTCGGCAAAATTATTTGGGCAGGGAACTCGAAAATAAGAAAAAACCTGGTGCTGCGGATGCACGAGGAAAATAGGGAGATTTGTGGATAATTTTGGTGCCGGATACGTACACCGTAATCCTGAGTACGTAATGGCACCATGTGTTCATCCGCAGGGTCAGTTTGGACGTGATGACAACAAAGGGGTTTGGATCTGCTAGCGGCATACAAAAAATTAAAGACCGAAAATGATAGAAACACAGATATATTCTAAGAGAGACACGTGTTCAAATTTTCATGTTTTAAAGATTTTTGCGATAAAATAACTAAAGCATTCAGCTCTACTTTCTAGAAATCTCATCTGTGATTCATAGAAGTACTTTTGGTGACTTAGATGAAAAGTTGGTGCTAACCGCCCGAAATCATTGCGTTACAACCCAAGTTTCGAATTGATTTACCTCATGAGTAAGGAATCTCTGTTATTTATACCTGAGGAAAGGATGCATTTTCGAAACCTTTCTTAAAGTGAAATCCTTTGGGCGGAAACATCCAGTCTTCTTTTTCTTCACCAGTCACGTCCTCGGTGATCGCAGTGGCAGAAACGCTTCAATTTGAAGGGCGGTTCATATCAAGTTTGATCGTCGCAATCCACTCACGCAACGGGTCATTAAATTGACTTACTAATCAAATTTAATGAGATTTTCAACTATATCACGATCAAGATATTCGAAAATAAGCTTTTAATAAGAAATTTGCGTAAAGTACTGCAATATATCGTCGTCTTTGAGACCGACCGGCCTGCAATGATTGGTACATTCCTAACAAACATGTACCTGTGAAGGAAGATATATGGTCTTGTTCAGTACTGGCTTTTGGTAGGATAATTGAAAACAGTCTTGTTTGTGATGTGTAACCTTCCTCATTGTTCCGTTGAACACATTACTCCGAATTCACATTTGAGTAGTACAACATCTGGAATAGGGACAAACCGTTACTTTTTATCTGCAGAATCGCAATAGATTTAGTTGCAGCTGTTCAAATCTACCACAATAATTGTGGACATTTGATCCCAGTAATCGCTAAGCAAATGTGCGTTACATTCTATCCTTTGTACTTTTGCCACATCTCTGAGAGCTACTACTCCATATTTGCAGTGTTTTAGTATCAGCTTAGTGCAGCTTAAGCCTGGATTCCCCCAAGAAATATCGACTTTCATATGTAGCCGATGAGTGATCTGGCTCTAGTTGCGCCAAACCTTGCGTGTCCTGCGAAATTCAATGCTGTATACTAGTTTACTGTTTGGTCACGTACTGTAATGCAACTGGCAAGCGGTGACAGTGATATTGTCAGTGCATAGCATTGTAGTTTGTTGACGCAAATATTATGTGCCTAATATCGCACCGTCAGATTAATATCTATACTGTTAGAATAGGATAAGAAGAAGGCAAATCTATCATCGTCTATAGAGAGTAATGGGCTCCTGTAGGTGATACAATTGAACACCCCGTTGACTTACATATGTAACAGTAGTGGACCCTTAATTCTACTTAGAAAGATCTTCTAGTTGAACATCAGTGATTCAATTGTGCATTAAGCAGTCGTAAGGATTTCGTTCGCTCGGTTAAGCTTGATGAGAGCCACTAACGAAGCAGACACGATATGCAGAATAACTGCGGCTTAGTCGATAGGCCAGTATGTAAAGCACTGTCGAATGCTTCCGCTCCCTTAAGAAAGATTATAACAAATATATAAGGATTCTATTTTTTGAGTTGCTAGATGTAAGGAAAATTGACACGTTTGGTATAATTAGTCGGTAAAAGTTCGTGTCAAATCCAGTTACCTAGGATGCGTGGAAACGGAATATTAAAGGTTTGCTTCTTAATATTGAGAAAAAGGTGGCAAAAGCCATTTTCTTGTATAGAAAAACAACCTGCTCCAGGGGACTGGGTACGTGCTGCCTCTAATTTTTAAAGTTACAACTTGCAGGTTCATAAATTGGGATGTATGGAACCATAATATTATCAGCAGGACAACTAAGCCATCTGAGTCATGTTCGAAGAACATCATCAGCGAGGTCACAGACCTTTGGAGAGCGTGCAGATCAAACTTGATACTCAATAGCTCATCACCTTTCCAGTAAGCCCCTTTGTGCTGCAGCACCAAAGGCCAAATGGATGTCGCATCCGCAGAGAATTAACACTGGAATGACCGCTCCGCCTTACACCCGGAACGCCTGTGACCGTTCAGTAGATCGCTTGACTGTATTTCTTTATCCTAACAAGTAGTTAAAATGTTTTATATATGGTTATTAAAATATGTTCAGGACACACCTGTAATTGAAAACAGTTGTAATGAACTTTAATATTTTTCAAAATGAAGTAATTTTACTTGCTTATTCAGATTTGCATATAAATCAGGTACTAACTCTCTCAATTTACCCACATGAGCCACAAACCACTTCTTCATATACAGAGCACTAACTCTTCGACCTTTTGCATGTAGAGTAAATAAGCTGACACCGCCGATGTTTACTTGTCTTACAATTTTCCAACTGCGCTGAGTTGTTCGCCGTAAGCCAAGTTGTCACGTAATTTGTATGGTGTATGGATCCGCACAGTTTTTCCGCAAGACCCATCAGATACGATCGGCGAGTTAACTTATTTCCGTAGACAGTATTATGAGTTATCCAGAAATTAATGCCAGCTTAATACAGGAGGTTGGAGAATACTTGGTCTGTCTATCGTCAAAATGATGAATTGGCAGTGATTGCCCTTGAGATTTAGTTGAACATATCTACACCATACTTCGTGAACTTGTAACATAATAAAATTTGGAGCTTTTCGTTTCCAGAATATTTAATGGCTTATTATGCGAGGAATTGAAAACCAAAATGATTTTATTGCTTTTACACTTGTAGGAATTTAATGTGTGCTTATTTTTAATCTTCATAATGAGTGAACTGAACAGTTCTCTACTGCTTTAATTCGAAATTGTTGGCACTTCTTTTTGATTAACTCGAAAAGTTCCCTCCATACTTGCACTTTTCTTGGAGAGTATTTCTCCCAGTGCTGCAGTTGTGAAGAAGTTGTCACATGTGACATTGTAACCTTTTTCAAATAAGTGACATAAGCCTGACTATTCCACTCACTGAAACAGTTTCGCGTAGTGGCCGAGATTCGTCCTTCCGAGATATGGAAATCCGTTCAGGAGATTTTACTGTCCAGTTATTTCAAACCTCAAACCTTGTTATCGATTTTATTACATTTCTCGACCATGTACTGATGAAAACGACAACGGATTCCGGTGGGAAACAATTGCTCGGCAACGGTTAGATTCACGCTGCCCTGTTTAGACATGCGATTAAGTACATTCCAGAATCCAGATTGCCATGCTAACTTGTCAGTCTGCAGTATTTCACCTCTGGTTGTTCGCATATCAAAACGAAGGAACCTCATGATTTACTTGAATCTGTTTTTGCCAGTTGCCTTCCAGAAAACATGCAATCCGTTTCTATCGCACCACAGCACATTCAATGCCATGTTCTTCATACCCGTAAAGCCTCTTATATAAAGTAGGCCAATAAATGCACGCAGCTCAGGAATACTTACCTTGCACAGACAACTGACACCTAGAACATTCTTGGCCTCAGCTTCGGTACAATCTTGATTCTGTTTAGCATCTGGAACATGAGTATCATGTCAAAAATGATCTAGTGATCAGCATATTTTGCACATTTCTCAGTAAAGTTGCTTCCGCTCTAGCCTTAAAACATTCCATGATGGCATCCTAACAACCGTCGTTGTCTGGAACTCCATTGCGGTCCACGGTATGTGAACTTTGCTGGAAGATGCAATATCGGCTGAGACACTCTCGTTACTGTACGCATGAGGAATGTCCTTTTCAAAAATTTGGCTATCGGGACGTTGTTATCTTCTGCTGACTGTTGACAAATGTAGTCTTCATCAGCATCATATTCATTCTCGTCTCCGGACTTGTTATGATCGACAGCCGTACGTTATCGTAAAACCTCAACAGGCACTTTTATAACCATGGCACTGAAATTAATCGGATGGAAATGAAAACGAAAAAGGATTAAATGAGAACGGTCATTTTGACCGCTAAGGAGGTTTCCAGGTAGTACGAACACAACTCCTTTTCTCGAAAACCGTAATAGCTAGGAAAGTGAACCTGCACAATTATGAAAGATTTCTGAAATCTCCAAACTCACGAACTAGCTTTGAAAGAGGTTTAAAATTATAAAAGCGGTTGATATTTAATGCCACTGAGCAATCAAAATGACCGCTCTGGGCGTTCATATGTTAAGTACTTAAGAGTGACTTGTGCTTTTAAGCAAAATTTGTCCCTACATTAAGTTTGTCGAAGAATGCATGTTTCTCCACCACATCATGGTTTCTAATGCTCATGAGAGGACGAACGTCCTTAGCTGTGAAGGAAGAAGTTCTATGCAATTTGTTTCAATGAACAACAGGAAGACACTTGTCCAGCAGCGCACTCTGCGCAATATAATCAGACATAGCTGCTATCATCCAATAATCCGGGACCACCGATTCACCTTGTGCGCCACAGAGTATTTGCCTGGTATATATTCATGCACACGCACCCTCTACTTCACGATTTGCTTTTATGATTTTCCGTAAACAGACGTAGAGTCGCACCTCAAAATGTCACTTACTCAGCTTGCACTAGCTCTCTTATCCTAGCAATCTGAGACCAGTTAAGCACCAAGCGCGACACAGCGTCACAGTTAGCTATTTTTTAGTATATACGTACTCGATAGTTATTCTGTGCTCGTATATAATACTCAGCCACTGTATTATATCTAAACCTTCTTTTGACAACGGTATTTACTCGAGAAGCACCTAGCCACCTTCTGATCTTCGTTCGAAATTCCACAATTTTAGCTAATGCCCAACTCGTACTGGAGATAAACACAAAATCATAACCCCGTTACAAATAACTTACTCGGTCAATAACATTAATATGGCCATAATTTACTAATTGCAGCATATTTACCAGATTCACGCGTGTATGTCAGCCTCCTTGGTAGAATTTCTCGGTCCTCATTTTTCTCTTCTCACTCCTTTACATGATGGAACGATTAACAGTGAAGAGTATTTACGGAAGACTTCTCTGCAATCCACCTGACCTGCTATTCACCCTCCTAGACATGGACACACAAACAGAAAATACACACCATTACTTCCGAAGTATTTCCAATCTGCGTACTGCTACATACCTCTTCGACCAAATTTTTGGCTTCAATCACCTACGGTAGATCATGTCTAAGCCACTTGGTCAGCCAACGGAAATAGTTGGGTACAGTTTGGCTGCGAATAACTGCGAGACAAAACGATCAGAATGAAGCCTTGCCAATGACATTTGGATTAAATTACGATTGACGGAAACATTCCATGACCTAATGGGTTTTCGCCTGGAAAGCATTCTCCCTCTAAAAGTTCACAAATCTCTGCTTAACAACAATGCGACGTGGCGGATGTGACTCACCAGCAAATAAGATTACTGACCTTTGCATCACATTAGAAAGTCCCCCTACATCACATACTAGTTCTTCTGATGCGTACGCTCAAACATCTTTATATACCCACATTAAAAATATTCGAGCCCTCATTATAAACACAGTACGATGTTGCTTCCCACAAATATACTTTGCATAGTTATGTTTTTGCATATAATCTATCCTGAACCTTGCGAAACGACGTTGCTTATACTATTTTAATCATGTCTCATTTGGTTTGCGTTGAAACATTCGCGGATAAAACGATAGTTGTTTACTTAGATACAAATCTCTCCAGAGACGAAATCTTCCTGTTGCTTTCTATTACTAGCATTTGAACACTGTACCGAAGGAGCAAAGGTATTCACCATGACAATGCCCAAATCACTTACCTTATCTACACAATGTAGTGTCTTGGACCCAGTCGAATTTTGCACCGCAATTCCGTCAAAATTTGACATGTATTGGCATTTATTGACGAGACTGGTAATTCAGGCCACTTTGCTATATTACTCAGCTCCTTGGACGGCAGTTGTCCTCAAGAGGTAGCGCATTGTCATATATAAACATGAGGCAAAATGGCGATCAAAGAACTGAACCATTGGCTAACTTACTATGAGGATTGCCCTTAGTAGATCTAGACTCACCAATTTTGACATCGAACTGGTTACCAAAGTGTAAATCTGAAAACTAAGTCAGCGGTTGGAAATGCAGTTCACAATACGCAAACATCTCAAGTAAATATGGATGCTTGACCGAGTCAAATGCATAAAGGATGAAGCAGCCGGAATCCAACCCTCGGTACCTGTAGCTCAAATGTCACTTGTCGAGAAAAATCCCCACGGGACATCAGTTATAGATTCACAGATTGCTGCAAAAGTTCACAGAAGACCACGGTTACGGCCTCTTCTGTTGTAAACACCGTTAACGCGATTAGAGTTACCAACAGAAAACAATCAACACTTGTCAACATTTCAGGACAAACTAGTACCATACCTTGTAAATCAACGAAAAAGGCATCAAACAAAAGTGCCCGGACTGTGGTATGCTCAACTTTCCCCTAATCCACCTCCATTATGTTGCGGGGTAAGATATCCGATGGCAAAGACCAATGGAACTCATAGTGCGTGCAGATGAGTATCAAAACCAAGCCCATAAATGTATTACAAATTACTGGTCATTCGAACTCGCAAGACTATGGAGAACCCAGACTTATTCGAGTAGCACTATAATCCTCCGCCGAAGTAGAAAAAGTTTTGCTCCCGTAAGCACGCTCAAACACCGATCCTGTGGGATACGCACCTATGAGGATGTCAGTTGGAGCGCGCGGCAATCGAAAGCAACAGCGAAGAGTGGCACAGAAAGCAAGAAGGAATAAACACAATCCTCATATGGCATTCCCGAACATCTTTCTAACGATGTTCAAGAGACGGGGAAGCAACATTTAGAACAGTGGAACTTCATTAGTGCAACACTTTCTTTGGATAGTATTGTAGCGCTAATACTCACAAGGATACATCTCTCACCAGATTATATAGGATGCGGCCTTAGTATCCTGAAAAGTTTTGTTCAGTCAGAGCGAAAAGCAATTGATGTTTTGGACCGACGGCGGAGAAATAGGAAACATATTCCTTCTCAACTTCGGTTAAAAATCGCGGAAGCCTTGCACAGTTGAAATATTAAAACACCAGACGCAGCAAGCATACCAACGAATGTACAGAAACGTAACATGGTTGCTGCATTAATTGCATCTGACGTCGGTCTAAGCGAAGATTGGCACGCACCTTGGCCGAATCAAGTTTCAGACGAGGTATCATTATCCCATCAAAAATAACGTGTAAGCGCAACCCTCATATAAGTCGGCATTTTCCCACACTTGACCCCTTCACCGCTTTGTGGGCTCCTAGAGACCGAGAAACTGGCCTGGTTATATACAAATGCTCATGGCCTATTAAATAAACTGCCCGAAATGAAAGATCGCCAAGCTTCCGGGTCATATGATGTTATTGGTATCACCAAGACTTGGTTGCACACGGGAATGACGGACTTTGAATTTTCGCTACCGGGGTTGTCGCTGATCCGGAACGACCGGCTCTCAAAAGGAGGATAGGTAATTCTGTATTACTAAAGCTTCTTACAGTGCGAAGCCGTGGAGGATTCACACTCCCAGTTCTCCGCCTCTCTTTAGTGTCGCTTGCAGTTAAAAGGCAGGGACCCTCGCCTTATTGTCTTGGTGTACCGCCCCCTAACTCTTCACCCAAAAAGGACTACCTCCTAGCGGCTGCTTTAAGATGCAGTTTACAACAAAGTACACTCACATATCATGCGTTATTTCAAAATACTTTATTTAGCAACTCCTGTTACGTGCGGAGAACAATTCTTAGCCGATCTACAAGATCTTGTAACAAATGTCCCTCTTTATAATCACATCATTTTATCCTCTCGGTTCAGAAGAGGTAAAAGGCCATCTGTGCTGGATCTTGTGTTAAATATCAAGGGGCATATGATTGATGTGATGGGTTTAGACCTGCCCGTTGTGTCCTAGTGATCATGCAGTGACTAGCTTCAACTTCGTCCTCTATACGGAAGATTGGAATGAGGCCGATGAAAACGTGCAAATCATCACAAGCTACGATTGATTAGCCCAGCTCGTCAGCGCTACAACTTGGTCGTTCCTTGCCGAAGAACCCCGGAAGTCGCCTGGCTCGAGTTCGTCCACAAGTGCTGTCAGCTGGGTGCAGAGACCTCAGATATAAGTTTACAACAAGTCCACATCAGTTTCTTCCTTTAGGAGCAAAACACGAAATTGGATGACATTACGCAACGCAGCATGGCGAGTGTACAGCGAAGCTCCAGCAAACGTTAGTTGGAACAAATACTTAGCCCAACGTAAACACTGCACTCATCTGTTAAAAGAAGACAAAGCCGCCTATCAAAAAACCTAACGAAAACCTTCAGTGCTAACCACAAATTGCTGTACATGAGTATCAATAGCCTACGAAAGATGAGGCAAGGATTTTCTCCACTCAGGACGGCTGACGGCCCAACAAGCACGCTTGTGGAAGCAGCAAATGCGCTGCGGATACAATATGCCCCCACGTTTCAAAGGGTCTTGCCACCAAGCGATCTACCAACCTTTGTTATATCTCCGTTAGGACTAAGCCACGTCACTTTTACCGCGGATGCTGTATTGCAAAAGCTGAAGTCTCTACGCAAACACAGATCGCCGTGTGTCGATATTATCCGTCTAGAGGCACTGGGGGAAGCAGCAACCCAATTGGCAGGATATTTAGCTCAGTTTTTCCAGCGCTGCTTAGACCAGAAACAAGTTCACGCTATGTGGAAGCTTGGAATAATAAGCCTGATTCACAAAGGTGGAAGCGGAACTGATCCCTCCAACTACCGCCCAGTATCTCTTCTTCCTATACTCTCTAAGATCATAGAATCCATAATTGCCGGTGCACTGGTGTGCTATCTGGAAAACTGCAACATCATCACGCCTGAGCAGAAAGGTTTACGCCGACAGCAGTCATACACAACTAATTTATAAAATTGCACGCAATAGTTGGACCGAAGCAGCTGACGTTGAAGAATGTCTTGGTATGTTCTACCTGGATTTTTCCGTCGGATACCACTCTGCAAGCGGAAGCATTACGGAATCGACGAACCACTTTTATGCTGGATTGCCAACTTTCTACTTCAACGAAAATTAGTGGTCAGAGTTCAGAGCTCTTTATCGGACCCCATACAAGTCGAGTGTGGTGTGCCGCAAGACTCAGTTATTTATCCACGTTTGTTTTTGGTGTTTATTTATGACCTTGCACTGGGAATTGCTTCAAACTTCCTACTGTTTGCGGACCATATCGAGATCTGGCGCAGGATCCAGGCGAACGCCGATCAACATGTGCTTCAGAGTGACCTAGATAAGGTATATCAGTGGTCAACCCAAAAGTTACGGCATTTCAACGTCAGTAAATGTAAGGTGCTTTCCATCCGACATTAGGGTAACTACTCATACCGGCTCGGAACGAATATACTACAACTATCGACTCTCGAACGGTACTAAGTTGTCCTGGTTCAAAATGACTTGGGTTGCTCCAGGCAATCCCAAAAGGCTTCGAAGACTGGGAACCAACACGCCGAGTTGTTGCGACAGGCGGTTGGACAAATAAACAGCTCCATATTTCGACAAGTGCTCTGTGCGTATGTTCGCCCCCATGTTGAATACGCAATTTAAGCCCGGCATCCATGGCTGAAACACGACCCTAATGCACTGAAACAGCCACAACGTAGGGTATCTAAAAATTTAGTTGGAATGCGTAATCTTTCATACCAGGAGAGGCTATAACAATTGGGGTATTCAGTGGAAGCTATCGTAGCCTACGAGGCGACCTGACTATGGCATGCTTGATTCTGCGAGACCCACATCATGTGTACCGCCCTTTACTGGGACTCAGCACCAATACAAACCTGAGGGGTCAAGCATTGAAACTCGCTGTTCAGTATAGCCGCCTAGATTACCACAGCAATGTCTTTTGCATTCGTGTGTGTCACGCGTGAAATGCTCTCAGAAAAGCGATAGCCTCTGCACCGACACTAACATTATTCAAAAGACGGTTGGATAATGCACTCATTCACTTAAACTTTATCACTTAGTACTACGTCACCATCTTAAAACTGGAGATTACCATGGAATAATTTGTTATTAACTGTGGGTGCTGAGAATCTAAGCGGATCGCAGGACTACAGCGGAACAAACGATAGGTCCTTACTTTCATATTTACAGTACTAACTGTTTTACTATCATTATTATCCTCATTGTTATGCCGATATACCCACCAACTATTCCGCGGGACGTGTAAAGCAAAAATTCTCCACCCGTATAAATTCATTGTTCATTGTTTATGGACGACCTATTATTCGCTAATATATGGCGTATCAGTGCCATTTGTCGTTTCACATTTTCGATTAAATCGCCATCATCGTTTCGGTTGGCGCATTTTATGCTGACACCTTGGTTGGCGGCATCCGGTTTCGGATTTGCCTGTCACTGTGGCCAGCCACAGGACGCCTGCGCCTACAGAGGGACCATGGATGGCTTGCGTTGCAACATCCACAACTCCAACCACACACCCCATATCCAGTGTAAACCCGAGGGAATAAGACCAGGAGGCATGTGGATGGGAGCCACTTTTCATCAACGCAGGCAAACGCGAGCACGCTGTATTTGGGGAATCAACCGCACACAAGGCGGTGGCTGGATCGTAGTCCGCTCCACACTGAGTGCATGGAACCAATCTTCGAGCCTAGCATGGCCACAAGGACCGTGCACACCGTCCCCTCCAGCAACGACCAACTGTCTCCTGGAGCCAGATGGACGAGGTAGTGGGTAATAGACAGGGAAGCACCGTGTCAACATGCACATCAAGCGCAGCCACACCTGGGATGTCAAAAAACAGTCAATCATTCGAAATGCCGATATCGAATAAAGTAAACGCATATGACGACATAACTACTCGCTAAATGAGCATATGGAAGAGATTGGTTAAATGTGAATACGCGATAAGTACAAAATGTCCGAAAGTCATTTAGAAAATACCATGCGATAAAATTACGCAAGTTTGCCACTATTTGCATGAGCGACGTGTGTAAGTTGGGAGAAGATTATCAAGTAGGCAGAACAAAAATAAAATAAAATGTAATGAATTTTATCCACATTAAAAAGACCTAGTTTAAGTGCAATTTGGTTTAGCCCAACTGCAGTGAAGAAGTATCATGAATGCGACATCAGCCTCAGCAGGGGGCTGACAACTTAGGTGCCTAATAACCCCACTTTTGTAGTAACTCCTGAATTCAACACCGGAGTTTCTCATCTCAGTAAGCGCACCATGCGTATGCGCAAAACAGGCTCTGTAGTACCTTGGCTGCACTCAGGAACGAAGAAAGAGCATTTACATGGGATATGCGTGTCAATGGATTGTAATGGTAGCTGTCGAGCAAACAACACTGAACCCGGTTTAACCTAACCGGTCAACAGAATTTGAACATCCGAGAAGTAATACTGCTCCTCGATTGTTTAAGATTTGGTGGAATAGACTGTTGGAAATCCACAGATATCCAGCCAATTAAATTCTTTTCTTCGAATGTACACTGTGTCAGCTACAGTTATGCCGTAAATATTTGTTCAAAAGCAGGCTAAAGCGGCAGTGATACAGGTATAAGTGTTCAACTGTTTCATACGTCGTTCAACAAGTTTGCGTTCATTTTCTTGTCGCATTGCAGAAAAATAAGACTAACGATTCAACCTAAGGAAGTATGCTTTGGACACGAACTTATGATCAGCAGTTTAAGCTCTGTAGGATCAACTGACCTCGAATCAGCGGTGATGTTATTTCGAATTCTGTGCTCACTTGCTTTCAAAATGACAAGAAGGAACAATATTTTTATTAGTTAAACCGAATTTAACTATTTCGCATATTCTCATCAGCCGTTTACATACAATTATTAGGATGGCAAATTGCATACAGAGAAATTCAAGTTGTCACTGGATAAACGAAAACGTTCAAAGTTCACCTGAGGCTGGCCCGCATTCCGCTTGTAGGAATTTGGCCACCAGCCTCAACAAGCTGGGCGAGACTGGCGACAAACTCGGTCTGCTTACAAAATGTGGGTATCAGCGGTCTAGTTGCCGAAGCCTCAGCGAACTGGAGCGAGCGCGCGGCCCTCTGTCGGTTCACTAACCTAAATAATTCACCATGGTTTTCACACATGGGGCAGTTAACTATGTTTTGAAATCTCAGGCAGCTCCAGACCGTTCGCGACTAGATTTGGCGGAATATAATCTAAAATCCTTGTGGACAGTCTCATCACCGTTCGGCCGACTTACTTGAAACCGCAAGCACAGTCAAACAAGTAAATCTATGAGGCGGTAACTCTAGACATGCCTACGCAGGTTGGATTAAAATAGTAACTTTCGATGCGCAAAACCACAGGCTCAGCATCGTAATAAAACCATTGTTTGGATTGAAGAAAACGATACCAGAATCAATTGTCATTTGGCTCTCTTTTGAATGGTAGCGTTATGAACAATTTTTTTCTAGTTACATAGGTCACCAGTTGGTTCCCGCTTTTCTCGTTCGTTTTTGTGTGCCGCGCTCTGAATTTCTTCGAATAAACGTTTTCACATTATGTCCGGTAGATGCCTTTCAGTACACATTCGATCGTTATATCAGAGCAGATTTGATGAGTTCGAGCAAAAATAGAACTAGAGCTCGTTTAGACCTAACAGAACCGAAACTGTTAAAGGTAACTTACTGTCCTGTCCATGTAGTTTTACGGTACACAGATCGATGGAATGTGCCATTCTGGTTACTTACTAGGTTAAAATACGAAAAGTGCAAGGCAACAAAATAGACATTTTCAGCTGTGAAGTTGATCGCAGAATGACAGTTGTTTAGAGCACAAAATAGGTATTCTGCTTGTTCGGCAGTGCTTACAACGACGAAAGTGTGCTCTGTGTAGCTACTATATGAACACACATTTTGTGTGTGAGGACGAACCTTAGTGCTTTCCAACTGGCCCATGAAGATATCAGGCATTACAGACCCGTGTTAACATCATCAATCTGTTGATACAGGGTGCCATCAAAAACCTAAACTGGACGTCCTTCGTGCACAAACATAGTAGTGCTTTCAAATGGTGAGCTGAAATGCCAAATTTGTCGTCATCTTCTATTATGATGCTCGAAGTCACTTCTAATGATCAATGTTAAATAATGAGCACACATCAAATGAGGGCATATATTTCCTTTCTACGTTCCGTAGATATTTTTGGCAAAGTTGTACTGATCTGTGGGACTGTACCTGGCTAGTTCACGTCAAATTGTTTTAATTACCTGGGCTAACCATTGTGCGAATCTTTGATAAGTTGCGCCGACCATCAAAACGATCTGGCGCAGGTGACACCTCCCTTAAGGGTATTCAGTAGGTCGTGCTTAAGGAGAATTCAAGACCCCCGATGGTTGAGCGGTGCCATAATTTTCTTGTCAATCAGCCCTATCTTCCCCAGGTTTTCTAATTCATGAACTGACGATCTCTCGACTTGTTCGGTTAAATCACAACATGTCACTTCGCAAACCAAAAGAAATATGGCTATGAGAGCAAGCCAAGACGGTCGATGAATTCGATTTTTTTTACACAGAGTGGGTTTCAGCCACTTAATTGCCGCAGCCTCAGCAAGCGGCTGGCGCTCTGTCAGTTGACTATCCTTAACGATTCACCAGGTATTACACATAGAGCAACCAAGTAATTGTCGGGTGATCGAACTGGTTGGTATCTTCGAATAATTCGCCACCACGTATAGTGGAATATGTTACCAAAATTATGGTTAGTCTACTCACAATTTGGCCGACGTTCGGGCCACCGCAAATACTCGAATGCTTGGAAGTTTTTTTTAAAAATCGGACTAGTTTTTAATAGATGTGGATGTGACTATCTGTTTAAACATCTGTGCATCCTTTAGAATGCATATTCTGTGCTTACCCTATGAATCTATTTAATTTTTTCTACTGCTGTGTGAAGGAAGTATATACTGAAGGTTTTAAAAAATCACCAAGTGCGAAACCTTTATCACTGTTTTGTGTTTCGGTAAGCTTTAACGTAAAATAACAACACTAATATTTTCGAACCTCGGAATTTCAGAAATTAGAGATCCATGATGATTTTATCAAAGAAGTGTTTCTTTGAACAACGAGTTTTAAATACACTTCTCGGAATGCTCACGATTCCATAGAGCAGCAACCTAAGAGACAAGACCGGTATACTTCATTCTCGAACTGCTGGACAGAAGGGTATTTGCCCCGATACGAATCGAAGCAGTTTTTCAAACACTTCTTTTTTGCGTCCTCCTTGGCGAAAAGTGTAATCGCAAAGCATAAAGCGATGATCTGATATAAACAGAAAGAACACATGGACACATAAATTGCATGGCTTATATAATTGTGGCTATCAGATAATTCATGCAAAATTATAGGTGTACGTTTTTCCTGCTTTGATTGATGAAAGTCACTCGGCACTTACAGTGATCCTCAATAAATTCATCTCCGCGTGTAAAACCATATGTTTGGTTACCTTATAGCCCTATTAATAGGTCTGATCACAATTTGTGCACAAACAGGAATTGGTGGAATGGTGCTCACGAGTTCCACCTAACTTGGGTTGGCGCTATCTCCGAAAATTTTCATACTATATCTTGCGTTGTCGAACCAGGAG
>CALYDF020002786.1:0-12092 GCA_944474145.2 Dicrocoelium dendriticum | reverse complement strand
ACAATCACAGCAGTCTGTATTCGCGATCAGGGATAAACTACGTGCATCGGTGAATTTGGGGTAGCAGTGAAACGGATGGCAGCGGCAGTCACGTCGAAGGTACAGCGTGTGATTATGAACTACTAGGAGGGCGTTTTGGTTAACCACAGTGCTGCGAATAAACAAATGTCACGGTCATGATTTATCATCCTCGTAGTTGTGCATAAATGGCACAAGAAAGGGAAAATAAATGCTATAAACGTGCTAATAGGTGCGACAAAAAGGAAGAAACTTCCAAAAATGCAATTTGCGAATATGTAATTCCAACTCCATCAACGATTTTTCACTGATGCCTCTTCAGCGCGATCCTCCTCCAGTGTCTCTTCTACAAAACACAACTCTCTGACATCCACGCGTAGAAAAATTTTGGAAGCCAAAACCGTCACTTCCAATACGGAGCCATCTGTTCCCTTCTTTAGGCTTTGGACAATACAATTTTGCCATATACCCTTTGGGTTAAGAGTGCCAAAGACAAAAATTAGACCATCCACCTTCGATTTTCGACATTTTATACAGCCTCTTTTTTAACTTTCGCATGGACTCGAGTGCTTTTTTATGATAGCGTGCAGGATTATCCATCTTGCACTCCATCCCACCGCCAACAATACGCAAATTATTTAGCTACTTCACCGCTTCGTTCTCTTGGAGGTTGACTAACTCAAGTCACCTACAGAAACCGGCCCAATCGCCTTCAAACTTCTTGTGTATCGCCAAGTGATTGGCACGCTGCCTTTTGTTATAAATCAGCACCGCGTCCAGATTCCGAGTCAACAAATTTCGCTGGCGTTAAGATTCCCGTGCTCGTTCTTATAATTCATCATTCTCATTACGTTATATGAAAAGCCGAGTAGCACGGTCGTGCATCTCAAGAAAAAGCCCATGTTCTTCCGTTTGAAAATGATTCGGAGCTACATCATGATCATAATGTAGATTCCTTAGTTTGCTTTCACATTCAGCTGTTGGGTCACCATGGCGTTACTAGCGTACATAGTTTCAAGAAAACTGAGGTCTCCTTCATCTCAATAGTTAGATTGATTACACTCGCCATCTCCCAGTTCCTCAAACCCAGCTAACCGACCAGAATCCATCAAGTGGTGTACGAGTAGCGAATGGCTCTGTTGGATTTCCGTACCGTTGTTCCAGGACCTAGTGCGCCTCCTGGGCGTTTAAGCACATTGGGAGTCCGATGATGCCATCGTCAGCATTCAGAAAGCTCACATTCTTAAGGTAACTCCTGTGTTGAATTTGCTGATGTGTAGGAAATACCCGCTGCATTTTTGGCATATTCTTCACCGACCATACTTGGCTTACTCGGAGAGGTTCCCTATCATCCATAGGTCTAGCGCTACCAATGCGGAATCTAGACTGTATTAATGGAAAAGTATTGAGACCCTTAAACCTGGATGTTTGTATCTAACTTGAAATCTTTTAGAAGCTGTGCATCAATGAGATGTGAATCGCCCTGCGAATTTAGCAAAGCGTTGGTTACTATAGTCCTGTCGACGAATTTTATTCTTACTGGGATGACCCCGAGGGTCATGCAGTCAGCAAATTTGCACGTTGAATACACTGCGGCGTGTTGCAAAGTGGTAGCGGTCACTTGGCGTAATCCAGTACGGGTAGTGAAAAGCACGGCAGCCGTCCGATAAACACAGCCCTTGATTTACAGTCAGTAGCGATGCGGTCGTTCTTGGGGCAATAATCACACAGGTTATTGGTGGGCACTACAGAAGTCCTTTGTGTCTTGTCTAATGATCGAAACTAGCTAATGATCCTGATAATGGCCGTTAGAGCTAATTACACAAGATGTAGTGTGGCTCCAACTTAGCTTCACTTATCCTTGTATTGCAAAATGAAGGGTGTTTCCCGTCTTTCCACTTTTAGGGTGTGTTCACGCATCTGGAAACTTCCCTGAAAAGCTAATTTGCTAGGAGCATCCACATCCTAATACATGTTACAACTTGTGCTTCTAACAGTCAGTTGATATGCGTACGAGCAAAAATGTGTGAGTGACCAAATCAAGTCCTAAGTGTATCCAGAGCATCCTTGGAGCCTTCCGTTGGTTTCAATATGGAACAGCTCTTAAGCGCTTCTCTGGCATTCTCTTCACAATAGTACGTCAAATACGATAACAGCAGTTCAGGTATATTGGTTAAGCTCATCACGATACATTAG
Organism: Dicrocoelium dendriticum; assembly: GCA_944474145.2. NCBI lineage: Eukaryota > Metazoa > Platyhelminthes > Trematoda > Plagiorchiida > Dicrocoeliidae > Dicrocoelium > Dicrocoelium dendriticum. The sequence continues at coordinate 9,878 of CALYDF020002786.1, read as the reverse complement.
AATCTGCGTATGAAAGGCGAGTACTTCATCGGGTCACCAACAAATCAGAACCCCTATTTTCGGAAGTCCAGTCACATGATGTGCGTTAACTTGTGTCGTTGAAGTGGACAGATAGTTTGTGTGCGAAGACACTGCACTGGAGGGTAGAACATGTGCACCAACGGAGGAGCGATGGAAACTGTAGCTCCAAGCTGAATCATTGGTAGATGTGCGGTTAGTTCAAGCTTGCCATTATCGCCTGCGCTTCGGTTGTAGACAAAGGTCAACTGCGCCTGTCCGTGCAACTTGTATGGGATGAGATTTTGACTGACTTCAGATTGGCTTTCGATATCATTGATTCTTACTCCACAATACACATCTCAGCGGCAGCTAAGCGATCAGTAACAGGAACATTGGAACCAGATGGAACACCAACATTTAGTAGAAAATCATTAGGATTGAACATTGTAGGTCCACTAGTCAACTGTAAGTGCTAGTAGATGAAATATTGCGCGTTATAAGCCTGGTATTCCCAGGACAAAACGGAACAAAACTCGATGTGGCGCAAATCGTAAACGTTGTTCTATAACTGTGAATTTAACTGTACATTCATGACACACGATAACGCTTGTAAACGTAGCCTGAATATTGCTCAACACTGAGACAAAGTAATCACAGCACTCTTCCGGATGTGGTGCGGACCCCGCGGATATTTGGTTTACCGTATTGGATGTTCATTTCGTTTCCGGCTTACGGTGCTTTATGTGATTTTTCTGTGTGAATTGAACACCAATATTTTTCTTTTGATATATGTTTCTATCTGTGCAACTTTGGTGGCTAAGCTCGGAAATCTCATTGATTGGCCCACCAGCAGTCTGTGTCTCGCATCCCGAAATCATTCTGAACTAATCTAACCTGTGTCAACCAGACCACTAGATCGACCGACAGCATTTGGATACAGTCTACTCGTATAGCCTTTGTAACGGACGACATTCGCAGAACTGACAAACGCAAAGGCGCTTACTGATTGCCCACAGATGGCTAGGCTTAAAGCTTCCGAGATACCAATTATTTGTGATGCAGATGGCTGTTTTAAACTTGTGCGAGTTGTAATGGAATACACAAATTGTCAGAAACATTTGCATTCTCCATGTGCTCGCCTTAGTCTCAGCCAGATAAAAAGAACTTGAGCATTGTGGGTTCACTAGTCAACTGTAAGTGCTAGCAGATGAAATAGTGCGCACTATAAGCCTGGTCGCACGCACGGCTTAATTCCCAGGAGAGAACGGGGCAAAACTCGATGTGGCGGAAATCGTAGACGTGGTTCTATAACTGTGAGTTTAACTGTACATACATGACGCACGAGCACATTTGTATACGTAGCCTCAATCTTGCTCAACAGTGAGACAAAGTAATCATAGCACTCTTCCGGATGTATTACGGATCCCGCGGATATTTGGTTTACCGTAATGGATGCTAATTTCGTTTCCGGATTACTGTGCTTTATGTGATTTTTTGTGTGAATTATACAACCATATTTTTCTTTTCATATATGTTTCTATCTGTGTAACTTTGGTGGCTTAGTTCGGAGATCTCATTGATTGGCCCAACAGCAGTCTGTGTCCCGCATCCCGAAATCGTTCTAAACTAACCTGTGTCAACCCGACCACTAGATTGACCGACAGCATTTGGATTCAGTCTAATCGTATAGACTTTGTAACGGACGACATTCGCAGAACTGACAATCACAAATGCCCTAACTGCTTGCCCACAGATAGCTCGGCTTAAAGCTTCCGACATAACAATTGTGATGCAGATGGCTGTTTTAAACTTGTGCGAGTTGTAATAGAATACACAAATTGTCAGAAACATTTGCATTCTCCATGTGCTCGCCTTAGTCTCAGCCAGATAAAAAGAACTTAATAGTACAACTGATTCTCTCTGGTTCTGTCTCGGGTGTACAAATATTACACTGGTCAGATATATACCTACGTTGGCACAGACGTGCGATAGGCTAAAAAAGATTGTAGTGCAAGCAGACTTGAAGGCTGTCCCACAGGAACCAGACAAATCAGTGACTTGCATTCAATGCTCAACTTCAAGCTCCAATCTAGAGCAGTGTTCCCAGGCCGAAAATACGAGTAGGGATCCAGAGATAGCCACTCCGACACTAGCGGTGCTTATAAATATGCGTTCGCCACACATAACTTAGCAAAACTAACTGCCACATCGAACATTCTAATAGGTCCGACAGCGTCCGTCCGTTGTTGCTGCACATATGGCAGAGACAACACCAACGTAATCTCGCCCGCTCCCCAAGGGGATATCATTACCCTTACCTAAGTGACACTCAAGACCCAATCAGTTGTCCCATTGGAGAAAGCAGCCACTGGTCCATCCAAAAAGGAGAACATGCAACAACACCATAATTCTCTGACTGTCATATGCCCTTGTGTGACTGCATCCGAAGCGAACTCCATAACAGATAAGCCACTAGACGACAAGGAACAGTGGAACTTCCTGCGTCAACTGAATGCGGTTCAAGCTAAACAAATCAATAAGATGCGTCTCGTCCGTCACCCAAACTCCGTACACAAAGGCGAACCTCGGTTACTCCAGGTAACAATTCAGTCAGGTAATGATCCGGCGGCAGTTCTCTAGTCAGCAACTTGGCTCCGTACAACCAAATGCAAGATCTTGCAAACCTAATTACTTCAGTGCTGTAAGACGTACCAACTGAAGATAATGTGGCAACGGGGCATGAAGCGAGGAATGACATAACTTTATGACTTGGTTCAAAGACATGTATTCACAAAAATAATCACTAATCACTTCACAAAAGGAGGCAGCTAGGCAAATAAAAAAGACTGGAAAAAACTCCCAGTGTTTAAGAATAAGGTTCGGAAAAAGTGCTCAAAAATGGTACACTGGTATTTGGAAGGGAAAAATTTTGAAAGGAATATTGAACAAAGATTTAACCCAGATAAAAAAGCAGACGCATGACAAGTGCCGTGGGATGGTCGGCGTAAAACTACAAAAACACTAGATGTAACGTATCTGTTAACGCGTTTAGCTAACAGACACGCTGCTGAATATTAGTAGGATAAGTGGAAATGAAAAAGCAAAAAATGAGGCAACATGGCGACACATATAGTTGTTGTACTCCGTAAGGAAACTAGAAACAAGAATATTCAGTTCTGTACCGTCTCCTTTGAGTCAGGTGACACGTTAATCCAGTTTGAAGGGAAAATTAATATATTCCCCAGTTGCACAGTTCAGTCAAAAATGCGTTGGGGGCCAAGGGTAAAGTCCAATCGTTTTTTGAAAATACCCAATTTGAAGTAGGAAACCACTGAGTTTTGAAGGCAGTTCCATGGTTGAAAATCCAAAAAGAAAACTAATTCCGCCAGCTTTACAGGTGGCTATTCTGTGCACACAATTTCAGACGTTTACCGCTAAAATGGGTTTTTTGGCTGTTTAACAAGTGACGGCACATGTGATTAGGATCACAAATATTTGGTAGACTATTAGATTTGTAGAAAGTAGAAGTCGCGATTAAAATTCACGCAAACTAATGTGCCTCGAAGGGGAATTGAACCCCGGTCCACGAATTTCCGGTCCGCTGCTGTATTAATGATCTACCGAGGGCTGACGAGTAGGTGTGCAAATTTTAATACATGACTTCTGCTTGGTGCGCGACGTATTGCGAATGAACTTGCAGTACCTGTCCTGGTGTTGCAGATTGGTTCATTCACCCGTCACTTCCCAATAGACCGAAGTACCTGTCCGCGGGATATCCAATGGGCGATGGTGGATTAATTGTAGATGTTTGTGAGTAGTGTACATTTTGTAGCAAATAGAAGTCTCGATTAAAATTCACGCACAATAATGCACCTCGATGGGGAATCGAACCCCGGTCCACAAAATTTGCGCACCTAATGGTCAGCCCTCGGTAGCTCAGTGGTAGAGCAGCGGACCGGAAATTCGTGGACCGGGATTCGATTCCCCTTCAAGGCACATTATTGTGTGTGAATTTTAATCGTGACTTCTACTTTCTACAAACTTTACACTACTCACAAACATCCAAAATTAATATTAGATTGCCACGCAGCCTTTTGTAACGTCAACTGGCAGCTGCCAGTGACTTCAATCTTTGATGGTAGGACAGGTTTCCTAGCCCCTTGACGTTATTTGTGGCCTTGCGTTGTGGTTTCTCCAGCACTTCTGCATCGCTTTACCACCAACGTTGCCAAGCTTGAATGGCGTATGCAACCGGAGGGCAGACGTTAGAACGGTGCATACAATGGAAGATGGATGGGTCCAATCTTCCGAATACTCTCTGTAACAATCCGACGTACTGCTTGGCTCTCTTCGCAGATGCGTCTGACTGGTTTGAGCAGTTAAACTCACTTTGAATGAGCGCACCAATTTCGCTTTCTTGGGTAGTTTTTTGCAATAAATATGACCTAAGCCTATACACGTACTCAAGCTTATAACTCAATTGAACAGTGTGATATTTTGCAACACTGAACTGTAGTGGATTTAGAACTAACCCGTCTGTAATGGTGTTGAGATCAATCTAGTGTTTTCCTTGTTCGTTGGGTTCGCTGACCAATTGCAGTAACTTGAAATCATCCGCGAAGAATAGAAATCGGAAGTAATTCCTCTCGTCAGATCGGTTAGAAAATCAAAAATAGCCTGGGTTTGTGCATCGAGCCTTGAGATACACCGCACTCTATCACAATTGAATCGGACATCGAATCGCATAAATTCAACCGATTTTAGTGAAGGAAGTGCGTGTCCAAGGCAACGGTGAGTCACCAAACCAATGGAGTTGGATATTAAGAAAATACTTAGTGTAGTCAAAGAGATAAAAGCCTTTGAGAATTCCAGGTAAAAGACATGGACGACTGCTCCAACATCAATTGCTTCACTCCGGCTACTGCTGCAATTAGCAAGTGCTTAGTGCATGAGGGCTTCGGTCGGAAGATAAGTCGCTCTGGTATTCTATTACTTTCTGAATCTGCATGAGCGCATCAAAAATGATAGACTCCATAAACGTGAAAAGCAACAGAATATAAATAACGGAAGGCAATCGGTCAGGTCAGCGCGATTACCTCCAAAAAATAGGATAGATCACAAAGTGGCAGAGTGAAAACTCTCTTCCAAAAGCCAGACAGATCTGGGGTCTTGAAATGTTGCAACAGCTGAAGAATTCTGGACAGAAGCTTGGTGTCTAATCCGCATAATAAGAAGTGCATTCAGATCCACAGCAAGCCTCCCAAGAAGAAAATACCGGTGTTAGCAGCAGAGAAAAAATGGTTATTCGTTCTTGCTCTTCGTAGGAGACCATGGATCAAATGACATCGGACGCAATATCTGGTCCGCCCTAACGCGCACCTACGCGACCGCCCAGTTGCGACTCATATATACAACGCAAACGCTTGTTCTTCATGACTGTCAGAGCAACTCATCATCCAGTTCGGCATTGCACGTCGTTTATTAGTTCACTTGTGGCTGCGGTGACATTCACATTAGCAGGACTGGTCGTCAATTAGCTCAGAAGATAGCTGAAAATGTGCCGACGTGGATGGAATAATTGATGCCGCCACAGAGATGAGTGGATCGGAGGATGAACCCGAGCCCAGCATCATCTATCACAAATACGTATTGGTAACGCGACATCACGTGAATCCGGTGAGTGCGTTTCAGGTATTATTACGCAGCAAATGTCCCATAATTACTTGGCTTTGCCAATTAGGGCTTATCAACCTGTGTTTGTGCACAGGCACCATTGAGAAAACCAGTTAGTTTACCATGGTCTTGCTTTTGACATTTTTATTGGTTATGCCAATTTTCCCTATATATAACTGTCCATGTGTTCCCCTTGCATTGTGCTTTCGAATGATGAGAACATTAGGAGTGTTGAGCTATGTTACGATTGTGGGAGCACCTGATAAATTTTTCACTGACACGTTTGGTGCACGCCTACGTTAACGACTTGTAATGGTGGAAATTGGAAGGGATTTTCGCTGATCTGACGGCGTTAGCTTAGCCCGTGGTAAGCGCTGGTGAGAAGGAAAATGAACGAGCTTGAGAACGATCTTATTCGCACGTATTCTGGTAGACGCAGAACTCTCAAAGCGGACACACACGCTAGGGGATCATGGTAGACTTGCGCTTGTGACTTGGACGCGAAGGCTGCCCGGCTAACGATGCACACAAAATCACGCGACTGACCGACGCCCAACTAAGGCGAAGAGGAAGCCAGACAGGTGGTACTCTGAAGGCTCATAAAGACCAACAAAAGGCGAAGCAAAGCAATGCAATGGGTCATTAATATGGGGAAGTTTGCTACCACGACGGCGTTGTATTTAGAAAAAGAACAATGTCAAAAGGTGCGCTGTTGTGCTGCGTCTCGGAGTGGCTGAACACTGCTACGTTGTGGGATGAAATGGACCCCGCTTTTCACAGCCACTATACCGGAGTTTCTGACGCGTTTTTGCTGGGATATCTGACGAGTCCGCAACACTTCCCTTTGAAGAGAAAGCGTACCGCTTCTGGCGGGGATTGACCTGGAGGGATTTCGGCGACCTCCGGATTCTTCCTGTTCGTCGGCAAAGCTGGTTCTCCAGAAGCGACTGCGGTTGAGCGGCTTCGACTGTAGTCTCTCGTTGCGTAGTCAATCCAAAGGTATCCAAAAGGATGTGCGGCAGCAGGCGCACAAGAAGTCTGGCCTGCGTGGAGATTTCTGCGTGGCGCGATCGGAGTCATCACCTACAGAGACATCATGCAGCATGTCACCTCGCCTGGCCGTCATTCTTGTTTTGATCCAGCGTGGATGACCTGCTCGATAACCGCGAGTGTAGATCGGGGCTCCAGTGACGAATTCTTTGTGCTTGGTGCAGGTAGTAGAGTGACTAGGTCTCTTATCAGTCGGAATGAGCGCTTTGTTGGTGGTGCGTAGCTTGCGGCTTATCAATGTTTCAGCTGGTGACTAGCACCCTGGCGTAGCTGGCTTCGGTGTGGACCGGTACGAGAGCAAGAAGGCTTGAAGACCATCATCCACGGTCCCCTCCACGCGAGATTGCAAAAGCGCCCTCTTGAAGGTGTCGACAAATCGATCCGCTTGACTATTGGACGGGAGATGGTAAGGTGGTGAGCGGAGGTGTTGGATGCAGTGTCGGCGACGACAGTATTCGAAGATGGAAGGCTAAGCTGGGTACCATGGTTGGACACCAAAACCTCGGGAAGGCCATGTTGACTGAAGATTTGTTGGCGACAACGCAGAGTGGCAGATTCGGTTGGTGGATTTACGGTGATCACTTTTAGCCATTTGGAATAGGCGTCGACCACGACCAGATAGGGAATGCCATCGATGGGACCAGCGTAGTCAATGCACACTCGGGACCACGGTTTTGTTGGCGGATGCCAAGGAACTGATTTCTTGTGGGGGCATTCTTGAGGCTTGCTGACATTTTGCGCAGCGACGAAATAAATCTTGAATGCTGTTGTCAATGTCAGGCCAGTACACATAACTGCGGGCAATTGCCTTCATTCTGTTGATACGGTGGTTAGCAAAATGGAGCTTGCTCAATACAGCTTGCCAGAGGCATGAAGGAAGCACAACTCGATCTGCATTCATGAGGCAGGAACCGGCCACGGAAAGGGAGTCGCGGCGTTGATGTAATTGTTTGACTTCACCAAACAAGGTAGTGTTTGGCCAGCACGTCTGAACGTAAGTGACGGCTTTCTGGAAGACAGGGTCTTGAGTAGTTGCACGAAGTATGTCGGCGGCAGTGATGGGGAGACTTCGGATAGCGTTCGATAGTTGATAACGAACGTCTTCCTCGAAGGTTACAGCGGTAATCACTGTGTCAACTACTGTGTCGATTTTGGAAATGAGGCGGGAGAGACCGTCGGCTTGACGGAAATGCCGAGTTGGGCAATAGCGGATTTCGAAGTCGTAACCAAGAAGGATGACCGCCCAACGCTGAAGTCCGCTAGGCGAGTATGCGGGAATGCGCTTCTTTAAGCGAGGGTTGAAAGTAGGGGTTTGTGATCGGTCAATAGCGTGAACCGCCGGCCATACACCTTGTGGAACTTGGTGACGGCAAAGACAATGGCAAGGGCTGCCTTCACGATCTGACCATAGTTCTTCTCCACAAGCGTCAGGATGCGGGAGCCGTGCATAACAGCTTTCTCGAAACCATTTGTGAATTAATGGGAGAGAACTGCTCCGGTTCCGTAGGCCCGTAATGGGTCAACCGTAGGTCAGAACTTAGCACGGCTTTCAGCCGAACGAAGACTTTCCGCATGAAGGGACCAGTCCAAGGAACATCCTTCTGTAACAAACGATTGAGCGGGGAACGGACATCGTGTAACCTTGGCAGGGAGGCGCTCTAGTAGTTGACGAGACCCAAGAAGGACCGCAGTTGTGACACATCCGCTAAAGCTGGCATCTGTTGGATATCTCTGACGCTCTCCGGATCAGGATTACGACCATTAACATCAAAAACGCAACCAAGGTATTTGATCGATGGAAGAAAAAATTGGTATTTCCCGACTTTCAGGCGGAGAATGTATTCCTGAATCCGTTGAAGGACGCCAACCAAGCGCTCTCGAAGCTATTTTGTGGTGCGACCAACAATGATTAGATCGTCCAGGTATGTGGCCGTACCCGAAATGCTAAAGATCCTAGCGTCCATTGCCGGTTGAAAAATAGCTGGAGCGGTTTTGACACCAAACCGGAGCCTGGTGTACTGGAGAAGACCACGATGCGTATTGATCCTCAGGAGGGCTTGCGACTCAGGGACGACCTCGATTTGCAGGTAGGCGTCTGTTGGGTCGGTTTTTGCGAAACACGTGCTACCTTTGAGTATTGTGAGGAGGTCGGCTGGGATCGGTAGCTGGTAGCAATTTGGCTCAGTGCTGCGTTGAGACCTTGGAGAAATCAGCACAGATACGGAGGGATCCAGTCGGTTTCTTGACCACGACGATCGGAGCTTCCCAGGCGGAATAGGACACAGGCGCCAGGACACCCATGTCTTCCAAACGTTGGAGCTCAGCATCGACCAAGAATAAGCCTTACGTATGGTACAGACCTTTTGGACGGAATACCGTTTGAACACCAGGTACGAGCTGCAACGCGGCGCGGGTGCGTGTACAGCGGCCAAGACCATCCTGAAATACCGTGGTCAACTTCCTGAAGATGTCGGCGGTTCCATCGTTTGGTACTATTGGAGAATGTAGAGCATTGCGGATGACCCGAAGAGGAAGTTCGGTCAAGCCAAGGGTTTCGAGCCAGTCGAGAATAAGCAGGTAGAGCTTCGTAATCGTGATGCAGCATGTCGCCTTGAATCTGGCACCCCGGAATGAGACGGAGCAGTACAGCTGCCCAGTGAACTGCACCCGACCACTACAGGCACCGATTGCGGATTGGTAGGTCGGTTCGAACGGTGGCTTGCCAAGGGATCGCCAGAGATTCGCGGAGAATACCTTGATATCCGACGCAATGTCCAACTGTAATCGGACCGACTTACTGTTGATCATGACGTCGACGAACATTTGCCGATCCGAAGCGCTGATTTGGGAGGCGACCAGCAGGCTCAATGAGCTGCCAAACGGACCAGGTTTAGGTGTGCGTCTGGGTCGGGACCTCTTGTTAACATCGCTTGTGGGTGCCAGCCCAGTTTTGGCCCCTTGGGTGATGGCGGATGGCAGTAACCATCCCGGTTCCCGACCCTGCCACAACCTTGACAACGATGCTGTGAAAATTGTAGTTGCGGTGGAAATGCCAGACACCACCGAATCGGCACTCGTAAGGTGAGGACTTTGCTCGGTCGGATTGGATGAGGCGCGCGGACGATTGCGCACTCGGTGCTGTGATTGCCTGGACC
>CALYDF020002785.1:0-19437 GCA_944474145.2 Dicrocoelium dendriticum | reverse complement strand
CAAGGATCTCGCTCTGTAATCACTTCAGTTAGCCGCACAGGTAAAGAGCTGAGAACAAACCATCAGTACTTGACATCGTCCTTATAACGTAGGAAGTCAGAAGCAATAGGTCATTTTTGTACACCACACTAGGGCTAAGCGATCAAGTCACCACACGTTATATGCTTTTTAATAACTATGTGTGTTAGCTGAATATCCGGAGAAGCACGCAGAATTAACACGTACTATCACACAGCACAACATCTTAAACAATCTATTTGAGACGACAGATTGGGAGCTCTTGAAAGGTGGCTCACCTAAGAGCGTCTTGATTCAGTTGGTTTGACACTTCAGAAATCTAATTGCAACCGCTTAATAGTCAAACGGTGTCTACAGGTAGCCCTCAAATTTCGTCGAAAGTAGAACCAGAAAACACATGCCACAAGAAATGCAGCTTGCCACGATTACAGAGCTTGTCTTAGTCCCGAAACCTGGAACAGTTGTTTGACACAAAGCAACCACAGTAACATGCTTGTGCGTGACGACAAATGGACTCGACAACATTTCGCCTGTAAATTTGCTGCCAACAAAAGCGTCTATACTGGCGTTTAACACGATACCAAAAGTGTAGCTCGGTATCTCCTAATTAACACGCCAGTCGGGGTGGCAAATAGTGAAGAAGAGGCAGTCAAAGCTTTACGTATGCGATATGACGCTACCTTCTAAAGAGACGTCCGCCCCTTTTACATACCACCATCACCAGCCACAACTTCAACACTCATTCACATCGATTTTACTGCCACAGCTGTGTTGAATAAACTGCTCTCACTACAGCTCTTTCAGAATCGATTTTATTCACTGCAGGGCGCTGATCGTAGCAGCCATAACGCTTTACTTCTAAATATGCATGGATAAGCAAGTTGTGCCTACCATGAGGAAACAGCATAAGCATTCTACTATCAAAAGTGGTATTCGCTCGGAATCCGCGAACTATTACCCATGAGTCGCGCTCCCTGTGCTCTCAAAGTTGATAGAGATAATCATCGCTGATGACTTATTAGACCATCTAGAACGCCACAACCTCATAGCACCCTAGCAACACAGTTTCACCCGCAACATTCATGCTCTGGCAACCTACTGTTTGCACAAGGAAGTTAGACAGAAGCGGCAGATGAAGGCAGTGGGAGAGACATCATTTATCTCGAATTCTCGATAGCCTTCGACCAATTGGACCACCACGTTCGACTTCACAGGCTCGAAATCTAAGCAGTATATGAGCCTGACCTTGCGTGTATCAGGAATTTCCTGCGGGATCGACACTTGCAAATGAAATTTGAAGTGCTTTGCCCGACCCGATTTATAACGGACGTGAGGTTCCACGAGTATCAGTTCTGGGAGCCGCGTTTGTTTCTTGTGTTCATTAACGGGCTTACAATTAGGATGGCTGAAGATCGCCGGCCCAGCTGATCACAATACACTGCAGCGGGACCTGGACAGAGCGTACAAGTGGTCACTTCCCAATCTGCTCCAGTTCAATTTGGAGAAGAGAAGGTTGTTCGCAATCGCAGCTAGCCGGACAAAGCATACAAGCTTGAAGGTAATGTTCTGCAAGCAGTCACCTAGGAGCACGATCTTGCAGCACTAGTCCAGGCTAATCTGGGCTGCTTAGAGCAATATAAGAAGGTGACAAATACTGGAAACCAACAGGTTGGCATGCTGCAGAATGCATTTAAGCGGTTTGATTCTCCTATAGGTTTGCGGTTACCTAACAATTATATGCGGCCTTATGTGGAATACGCTACCCAGGCATGGCCCGCCTGACACAATCATGATCTTGCAGCGCTCGAGACTCTACAGCGACGAGCCACAAAGCATGCCAAATTGTTGGTCAATCTCCCTTATTATCTTAGACTAAGAACACTAAAATTACACAACGGCCGGTACCGGCGTTAATGTTGCGACCTTATTATGACTTGCCAGATTTTAAGTGTTCCCGAATACGTATCCCGTTACCTACTACAACTGAACCACAAAACAAATTTAAGTGGGGATACCAGTTCAAGGTAGCCAGTCAACAAGGTGGATCAGAATGTCAACAAAACTTTTACTATCTTCTAGTTGGCCAGCCATAGAACGCCCATTCAATTTATGTTATTTCCGCCCCCACTTTACTCGTGCTTAAATATCTATTCACGTTGACCCAACCCACCTGCATTACTAGACATAAGCTCTGTGTCTCGACAGAAGATATAATACGACGACAGTTGCACAGACAGAATCATCCTACACCACTGTGGTTGGCCATTTCTGCTTCCCTCTGTGTTAACATCGTGGTGAGTCCAGCAAAACGGGTTTCAATGTATACCTTTGTTTCCTATTCACTACTTTGTAGTTCCTAGTTTTGCCATCATACGGGACTTGCTAAGCATCTGCTTCTTTGTTTGTAATATATCATTGTTCTATTGTTTATCTATGGAACATAGCGCTGCTCCGAGAATCTTGTTTTTATCAAACGGTTGAGAGTTGTTTTCGCACTCAAACATTCACGCCGAGTGAAATTTGACGCATCACACATTTGACGCTGACATTTGATCTTTGAAAACTAACAATTGTCCCGTAATATCTATGCACAAGACGTGGGATAGGTGTGTTATATATAAATGCATCTAGCATTCACAGAGATATCACTTGGCCATCATAAGCCTGAAAACATCTCTTAATCTCTGTGGTTATTTTCACTATCACTTCTAATCATACACCTCTCGGATATAGCAGAAATCCTCCGTATACCTCAACCGGTGATGTTGCCATTATCCAATCCGTAGTACCATTTGCAGCAGTGCTGAGATACAAAGAGAAAAAATAGCTGGAGACGTTGATGTCCCGAAAATATATTGGTCACTGGATCAAACAAACATCTGCTTGACTGTCTTCCACGAAGTGGCCATAAAATAATTCAATTTATTTTCAATATGCACACAATGTGAATCCGATCCTGCTGAAAAATATCTCATCTAAAGAAGATATTGATCACAACCAAAATTTGGTCCGGTCTTCCAACTGGGCTACATTTTCCCCCGTCCACCAGTATTTGTTTAACAGCTGCACAGCACTACACTAATATCCACTTCCTCATACCCGATGGTAATGTCAAAATAAACGTGTTCTCTGCGTCGCTAATGATAAAATTGAACGCTTCTCATTCAGCATACGCGGAAATCTCTAGGAAGATTTCGCAACACCGATGAATTAGCAATAATATTGCAAGTGCACAAGTGGACCACTAGGATGGTGTAAGCACAATCGATACGATTCAAAGTAATAAGTATTTACTCTAGCAAATAAATTCACTGCTATGTTTCGCCATAAAATGTACCACAGCTCTTCCTCTTTCACGAGAAGCTTCGATGAATATGGTACATTACTTACTGTCCCAGTTACCATTAGTAAGGTGATTACCGCCTTGTTTCTGTCCTCATATATTTTTTATCTTACCCCTTACCTGAATACTCGCAATCTATAAAAACAAATGGTCCCAACAATGCCGATTTTTCTCAATATTGTTAAGTAGCCAATGAATAACATCCAGGCTTTCCTCTGCAATTTTCTCCGTTCGGCAGGGAACTCCTCTTTTTCTATAACATCATCAACTTTAATAATTGAGTAGTAGTAGCTCTCATCCAGCCTATACGACGGTGACAAGAAAGCGTATTTGTTAGCGTGTTCAGGAACTTGCTGAAATCTACGACATAATTCCGCGGTTAATCTGTCAATGACAGCATTTGCTGTCTGAATTCGACATCAAATCCCGTCGACTAGTCAAACGGTTCTTCACCATCCATTGGTTTATTCTTACGCATTCGAAGCCCCATGCTTATCCTCAATTCAGAGCAAAGTGTTCTAGATTTTATTGCACTGTCCGCAGTCTTCTTTCTGTTCTGAACAAGGCAATTTCTTAAGTCTGTGAGCTTGATGGAAATTTTCTGCAGATCCAGCCCTTTTGTTCGAAGACACTGCTGTGCATCATTGACTTTTGGGAGAACAGAACTCCAAACTAAACAGAAACGATTGTACGGAGATACGAATTAAAGTGAAGTCTGATATTGTAGCCAAATGTGCTCCTTCCTTGCTGAGCTGTTCCAAAGCATTGACGCTTTCCGTGCACTAGTTCATCGCAACGTTTACTGTGTCCGCTTGACTAATCCATCTAGGTTTTAGAGACCGCTTGGCACCTAGACCGGTCAATCGAATCACGACGTTACAGCGGTAAGTAGATAAAGAAACGAAAAAATAGCTGATCCATTGTACCTAGAAAAATATAACCGATTGCACTGTGGCAGAAACTGTGTGCACGTGTAGTATTAAGGGAATGCTTTGTGCATGGCACAAACGTAAGTTTAGGGGATATTTCCCAGCTACGTCACTGGATACCCGATCGGTGGCAAACCGAAACAGCAGCATTGTCAAGTGCCTGGCAGTTATCACTCTAAATTCCATCTCTCGCCAATTGCTTTAGAAGCAGCTCAGAAATGTTATCTGCAATTTGGCTGTTGGTCCAAATCAATTGGAGAAACGACTCTTCAACTAGCACTTCATTTTCATCTATCTTTTAATAACGTAAAACTTCGCTCATCTGACCTGTGTAGGTAACATCCGGAGTGCCAACAGAAATCAAGCAAAATACCTGATTTTCGTTTTACCTGCCTTAACAAGATACTCAAGAATTTATTTTGAACTTATGGAGACAACCACAAATAGCTGAGGCTTGTTCTAAGCTGAACCGCCACTAAATCTTCACGAAGCACGTGGTCATATTTGCCTAATAGAATTGTCAATTCTAAAACATTTGTCCTATTTTCCAGCTCTGGCATATCATCCTGGACTTATTCTCGGTGAACACGCAATGCCATTTTCTGTTTGGGAAAAATCCTGTGGATATCTACTAGTCGAGTTAAAATTTCAAGCCACATTGTATTTCCTTTTCTAATAGTGCTAGCTATATTTTGTTAATTTGTTTTCCTTTGATCAGCCGGATCTCAAGTTCTTTCTAGCTGAGAAACATCTGAGCATGCACTTTCGAATTCAATTTCCACAATGCTTGAAACTCTTGTCAGTCGAACAACTAGACTGTCCCGTCAAAAAAAATCTGCAACAGAAGCAACACAGGGACATGTAAGACGGAGAATGCACCATCCATGTTCACAAGCTCTGGTCACGTTTCCGCCATGCTCGAAAAAACCGTGCGTTGTAAGCTTCCTAGCCTTCGTATTTGTTCCACGTCGAATAACCCCTTTCAATTCATGATTAATATTCTGCACAGCGGTACCTACCAACCGAACAAACATTGTGCGCATTTTATGAGCAACCTTAGCATGCCACAGACCAACATCCATAAAACCAGTTTCTGTGCCGTTGTCGTGCCAAGTATTGGTTGGCTTTTTCCAATTCTTCAAATCCGCGTACATCTGCATTATCATTGCAGATACTTCCAAATGCATCGATGTTGTCGATGTAGCTATCTGCTGACCAGGTAACAAGCTTTGTGGTAGCAACTGTATCTTAGGCCTCAGCATGATGAACTCCATTCGTGTGTGCCACTTCTTTGGTGGAGGTACTTCTGATGAATTTTAACAACCCGTCTTCATTCTTCTTTGTCTCCTCTTCTTTTGCCATCTTCTGCTTACGAACTGCCGCGCAAATTTTATCCACTCTCTTCATTAATGACTCTTTACTAAAAATTCAAGCAAATACTAAAATAAGTGCAAACATATGGAAACTACAGACTGCTCACCCATAAACAATCAATCAGAGAGTATAACAATATCGTAAAAAAATAAAAAATGCGCTAAGTAACTTATATTTACTAACCTAAAATAAAAAGCATAATGGCATTGCGAGTATAATCTCAAAATATACAAAACTTAAGGATTTGAGTTTGCAACCCATCTGCGTAAACAGCATTCACTTTTTCAAATGGCAAACCAATATGGTTCCAAAAGCAGGTGGACACAATAACCTCGAATCTGTACGCCGCGTTTTATCAACCAATTCAAGCAATTGGAAAGTAGTACAAGGTAAGTGAATTGCGGATGTGTTGCTCGCATAATCCACAGGATAATGACAATTTCAGCACCAGATGCAGGTTATAAAATGTCATTAAAAAGTAGAATAAGCGCGTGAAGGATACACGATCGGGTCAAATTAGAGTGTACATATGTATACAAGGAATCAAATAATCAGAGCATTTATTTCCCAATAAGATTTTCAACCATACCGTAACAGGAGCTTAATTTATAGGCAATATCCTTGTTAATGCCAAATGTCAGGTTTAGTGGAGTTTGCTTAACCAGACGTTTTGAATGGTGCCTGATTTTCGTTGACTTGAGTACTGTTTGAGTCTCGTAGGTACGGTCTGTTTTCGCCCGGCATTCTACCATAGTCGGAGAAGACATCGGAGATGCAGAGGTGGCTGATTGCGGTTCAGGGAAGCGGATTGTTCTGCATTCCGTGGCTTAGAAGCCGCAACGCTTCTGTGGTTCATACTCGGTTCCATTACGTAATCTCATTGTTTATCCTCTGCTCTGCTTCTGCGGTTAACCGGTAGCATTTCTGAGCTAGGATAAGCAAGCACTTAACGAACGGGGATGGTGGAACTTGCAGTACGGAACCAAAATGCATTTTGAGAGCAAGGTCGCTCCCGTAACTGTTGTTGGGACACATTTGCACATTTCTTATGGTACCATACCAAACATTGCGAACAAGCCAGACCGATTTTTACTACTCGATGGCATTCTCCCAGCCCGCAAATGCCTCATTAAGACCTGTAGCAAAATCAGCACATAGAAGGATGATGCATCTGTAATTGTGAGTGGATCGCCGATAAATAGTGTCATTTTGCTCAACTTATCAAAAGGAATACTCCAAATATTGAGCTAGTTTTGTCGGTAAATACCAAGAATGCTCAGCCCTGGCTGATTCATAAGGTAACGTTTAGACTCAAAAGTTTACTAGTTGTAGGTTGCCAAAAACTTAACTCACCAAACAATCCGACATTAGTTTCTGATGCACCGAGGGCAGTTCATACTGTGGGCAAAGTTGGAGGACGTCCGATGGATTCTCAAATGGATTGTGAAACATTGATGATGTCCGTTCCAGTGTCTACGTGAAGAGTTGCGGAATACCCATGAACACTCAATGTCAGGTGACGCCGACGGGGTATCTTGTTGATTTGATGGGTAGCAACAATGATGCGGCTAGCCTTCTTGTATGAAACGTTGTTGTTTTGAGGCGAAGGGATGTGATCTGCATAGGCTCAAAGTCTGCTCAGGTCTATGGCTATCGCCAGAATGCGAGTAAGGTGTTCTATTTGTTTAATGGAGCAGCAGGTGTCCATCAAAACACCTAATCAACGCAAATAAACTTCCAGTGTGTTTGTAGTCCATAATCGGAAAACTCACTCGAGTGACAACTGACGGAAAGACGTAGATAAACGGTTTTTTATGCCATTGATTAATATACCGCTCCTTCGGAAACTTAACGGCCAACAAATAAGTAAAGGTATTCTCATTCTTCATTTGACCACAACTGGATTCTTGCATATTTGCTTACTCGGGATGTCATACAGACAAAATCGTTTTTATTATGTCGCAACAGTGCGCCTTCATTTTATAATTGTGGGTAGAGAACAGAGGTACTCATTGCTTTACTGGCTAATTCCTGAGGAACTCATCCGTAGCTACCGTGTATTGACGGAAAACGTTGGACTCTATTGTTTTCCAATTCTCCAATCGGGGGCAAACAATAGTTTTCCATGATTTATAAACGGGCGTATACAACTAAGATAAGATTAAAATACATTGGATAGATAGTGACTGGTTCAGATGATGCTTCTAATTTGGACAATCGTTAAACTACAAAAGTTCACCTCAGTCTCATTCACACGGATCGATGGTGATTTGCGTACTCGCAATGCGTGAGCCGACGTCAGGGTGACAGCTGGCTTGGTAGCTGTTCGGCCAGGGCAAACAGAGGAATTGAACATGCAATTTTGAGAGTAGAGTGGTGGTTGGCATATTTTGATCACAAATGTCGCTGCGACGTTAAGCATTCTTAGCAGTGAACGCATTCGGTAGGTTAATCCGGTTGCCTAATTCGAACATGGGGGACAGAATACTACTGGAGAGCAATGCGATTTACACTGAATACATGTAAAAGATGTTTCCCATTAAAAGTAGCACCATTATTCCACGGGTTAATGTTAATAACAGATGAGCGGGTCTGACATATCTGTATTCAGAATATCCTGTTGAAACGCTGTTCCTACATGTTTTCTTGATATTTGACAACAAAAAATACTGCAGGGTAGGTTCAGAATTATTCAAAATTGGAGATCTCGCCAGAACTGCCTAGAGCATTATCAAAAGATTATACAATTTGTTATCCTAAACGCAACAAAGGTCGGCTAGATACCGAGAGACTTGATTCGAAAAACCGTTAGCACAATCGCATGATTTAATCGCACAATCAGCTTATTCTATTGAATGTTTCGAGTCCTCGTCGGTTCACTGTTGTCATGAATGTCGCAAATATCAGGCAAATCAACGTGCCTTTATTACGCATAAGCTTTTGATGGATAAGAATGAGTTATTAAAGAATAAAGAGATAGTCGTCTTTAAACCAGACCAAGGGACTGGCAGAGTCATAATGTATAGAAGTAAGACGAAAAGATATTTTGTGTAAAATTGGGCGAGAATGACCAAACAGCCAAAGCGAAACAAACCTGAAAAAGTGTTTGAAAGATCTATTCATCCAAGTTTTTAACGTGGTTGTCTGTTTAAAATTTTAAGGCCAATAGGAATAACCATCTCGAAAATGTATGGCACACCGAACGTTAATAATAAAGTGTCTTTACTAACAATACTTTTCATGGCAAATACGGCATACCACCTTTCAGCATAGTGATTCGCCGCAATATTAAAGCCAATATGAAGGCGAATTTCTCAGCTTAGTCTTAATGATTGTCTTGCATCCATGTAGCAATATAAATATGGAAAACCAAAAGCAAGAACATATTCTCACTTCAATAACCTCTTTATACACGAATGTGCGGTCGCTATGAACGATAAATTATCTATTCAACTAACACAACAAGAACAGCATTTAGCAAGGTATACCCAAACCAAGCATCAAGAAATTGCTACTAAGATGTTCTTACAATGTTTAGGTTAGTTTCGACGGCATAGTTTACCAGTAGGGTTCAGAATTGCGCCAGTTTTGGCGGTTATCTTTTTTGCTACAATAACCTGAATCACTGATAAAAGTTTTGGACTGCTTCGAAAAGTATTATGCCCATATGGATGACATCTTGTTTGCCTAACAAAGATATGATTCTGTATGAGATAATGATGGATTTCAATAATGCGCACCCGGCAATTAGGTTCACCTTCGTATTGAAACTGGAGGACCAATTCTCCTTTTTGGATGAACACCTGATGCATCCGCAACGCCTCAATGCTAAAAGCTCCTACCCTAATTGGGCACATTGAATATCCATTATCTTACTGATGTTGCGACTTAAGTTCCTGGATGGATTATCCATTGGCTACCTTGGCATGGTAGCAACAACCTAATGTGTAAAAATTTGAGTTTATGTCCAATTACTACGATTTTCACAGAATATTTGCTTGGAGGTACACATTTAGAAGTTTCATAAATAATTCATCTGGCTTCGTGTGGCACGTTTTTATGCTGATGTTACAATCCACTTCATTGGCGGAATTTAGTTTAATTTCCACTGTGATCAGAACAATTGGATTTTGCTATTTTCTGACTGTATGAATATGTTTATAATATACTATGTTTATAATACCAGTCACTTTCGAGCTATTCAGAAGGAGTTACACAGCCGTTCCACTCGGCCACGACAACAGTTTCGCCAAAATATGTTATTATCTGCTTTGGATTTGGATGTTGGATTTTAATTTGTTGTTAGGAACAAATGCCTTAAGCGAATAAGTTTAGCAATTTAAGCTCCACAAATGTGTTTTGCGCTATTAGCATGTTGTATATTCTACGTTGACATTACGCGTTTCCACAAATAAGCAGTATATACCATTCCAGATAATTTAATCCATGATTTGATTACAAATAGTCCAGTTAATGTGTAATCATTTCGCTCTAAACAATGCTTACCTCAAACACAAAATACTCATTATTTCTATCGCAGCTTTGTTTTTTGAATATAACAACGAAAATGCGTACCCTATTTAACCACGCTTATCCCGAGTCTACTACGACGACAACCTTACATCCCAAAGTGAGGACCATCTTTAGCAAAGCAGACACATTAAGCAGTTTTAATCCCGCAATCTACCAATGTTCACACATTTTCTTTTGTGCTCTATAACTATGGAAAATACCGTAGTTATCTGTACTTCCAAACCTAATTGTGATTGCTATGTTTCTGACATGTGCCACCGATAAAGCACGGTTATTTAGATGTGCATCGTTCTATTGATAATAAGATTTATCTAGTTATTACCTGTACTGGGTATACAATAATTGTTTGTGTTCCTTTGCCTGTGCACGTGTAGAGTTTGCCAGTTTATGCCAACCCTAGAACATGAAACGTATAATTCTGCATGTGTGAACCAATCCGGGCCAAAATTAAACCGTAGACATCAACAGAGTTTCCGTGAACTTTTTGATTTTGGTTGCAAAGGCCAAACGAATTGGGAAATTGCATTCGCTTAACTTGCAATGGAAAATCAATAGGAATCTTCAGGATATGAGGAATAAGGACATCACCTATGAAATATCTCGTGATAATTTCTGCATGTACGACCTAACTGATTAATCCTTTTACTGTAAGCCCTGAGCAATACAGTGCATGAACTGGGAATGTTTTGCACTGTCTTGTTCATAGTTTGTAGTCCCTAGGAGTTGTTTTATCCCAGCGTGATTTACACGAATTGTTGCTAATCGCTATTTGAAAGGGGTAGGAAAGATAATTAATTATCGCGCCACAATATATGGCGATAAGCCACGCTTTTGGATCATGTAATGGGCAGTTTTACGGACAATGGTTTTAAGGGACATTTGAAATTGGTCGTTAACAACACTAATATTTTTTCTCTAGAGCAATCCATATTTTCATACCTTTAGTTCATCCTCTCTATTTTCATTATACATTCGTAGTGTTATCTGTTCCAGACATAATTGTCATTTACAATTGAATCCCTCTCAATAGTTCTTACATCCTATTTGTAAATTAAGCAAGGGGGATTGCTACTCCGACTTACATTACTACCTCAGGAAACCTAATCGACACAGAGTTCATCAACGTTTTTAAGAACGAGCAATCATCGGCATCTACTCTCATTTCAATCACGCTATAATTTAGCCTCCCTTTGGCCGAAAAAACGCATTGTTGATGCGAATTCGATGTCAAGGATGTCGGTCAGACTGGCTGTCTAAACACATTAGGCTGAGTTGGGCCTAATCATATTGAAATTACTGACAAACACGATTTCACATGGAAGGTCACACGCGTTTGTTCGAAAACATCATTGAACAATCAAAACATGCACCACAAGTTACTCTGCATGCTAATTTTACATGCTTTGGTTATCAGCCTATGTTAACTACTCACCGCACTGGCTTCTTCCAATAGACGAGACAGAGGTGCTGTGACAATCCACAGACGTAAAATAATTGATACTTTTGGAAGTGTTTTAATTTTGTTCATTCAGTCCATTCACTGGACCCAGCGCATCTGGTGATTTATAAATTATTCATAACCACCATGCAAGTGAATTCGATGAATTCCTTTGGATTCAGGGACAAAGGAACCAAAAACACTAACGAAATAGTTAACAAAGTATATTATGGAAACTATACGAATTATTAAACATTGTCGGTAAAAACTTAAAAAAAGAATTCGTAAGGCTAAACGGCATTTTGCTTTGTATGTACAACAAAAGGAAGGTTAGTTTTCTATATCACTCATCTATTTCTTTAATTTTGTAAGCTTTTTTCAGGTTATCACAGTTGATAAACGTTTGTTTGTCCAAATGTACGGCAATGCAACCTGTCTTGAATATATAATTCACACCTTATCGGCAATCCATTTATTGTGTTACGGCACTGTCGATCATAATTATCAAGCAGCCGGTAATATTTGTCCTAAAATCGTTGGAATTTACAGCCGCGAAGCTGTTCCAGCCGCTGTGGTTAGTCGTTCAAATTTACCGTAGATGATATGAATTCCGGACTGTTTGGAAACCAAGTATTTTCATCCAAATTAATAATGACAACGGTCATTCAAACCCTGTGAACTAGTCTTTAGTAAGCCTTCTGCTGTTGCTATCGGAGTTTATGGACGCGGTCAAATCTGAGACTTGCTCATATCTTTTATGAAAATGTGTATCTTATTTCCGAAGCTGCGCCCCTCGTGTCAACTTGTGTTATGCAACTCCTACTTGATGTGAGCACAAGGTAGTACGAACGATTCTACCGATGGTGAGGCCTGTAAAACTTAGATTTACATTGGCATCTCCAAAGCTTCGGAGCTTCAGGATTATCTCATAGATATTCAAAAGCAGGAGAGGTGTGGAATCGCGGATCAGGCACTTAGATGGATTTGCAACATCCTTCACCAACGGAGGGTGTAACTGCGTTTTTGAAACTCAAATTATGTTTCGTTTGAAACGGAATGTGATGATTCACATAGAACAGTGTGTTTCGGTTACATTGTTCTCATCAGAGACATAGCAGACGTCAATCACGATAACATTGGGATGTTAGTTACGCCCCCTGCCCCATAGCCACCATGTCACGACGGACAACTAAATAGAATTTGATGTATTATTTCATTAGTTTTTTACTCCATGACCCCTTTCGATCTCAGTGGATCTCATCAGTTGAAGTTGGCAGTATTCGCAACAGAAACTATTTGAATAGTAGCCGAAACCTCTGCCCTTTGCTACCGAGTCAAGAAGATCAACTGGATCTGGTAGTCCAGCACATGAATCTGCATATGGTAGAAAAATTATTGTACGATATTTTAGTTGGAGAAATCTATTCCGCTAAAATTTAACGTCATAGCATTTTATTCGCAAAAGCATTTTCAACTGTAAATATTATCACCATTCTATGTCCTTTGAGATTAAGGAATTGCGTATATCAGGAGTCACAGTTTGGTAACTTGGGTGCGATCCTTCCCAACTCAATGAGATCACCATCACCATGAGTTAAAATACAATACAAATTGTAGCAACGTCAGGCTTAACGTATTGACATTCCGTTGCAGGGACAAATCTAAGTACGAATTATTAAGCTTTTCGTCGGGATACACATGAATTACAGGCCCAAATAACTCAGTATGTTTATATATCGACATATCGTTACGTGTGCTGCCGATAAAATTGGCCAAGAAACAAGCGGATCTCACTCTATACGTACGAACATACATACCTCCAGGAATTTCGAATTGTGGTTCCAGCGGGAGAGTGTAGATTGCAGCCCTCGTTTAGGATGAATGATAGACAAACCAATTTAAACCTAACCAAATTTTTAAGCTCATAATGTTTAGCGGTTTCAGTTCAAGAACGATGCAGATAGGTTTCTGTGTCTTCGGACTGGGAGTTTGCTCTCTTTTTGTTTTTGGAACTGCAAGCAATTTAGCTACAAATTAAATCCGGGTCGTAACATTTAATAGTCCATTGTGACGGTCATTCGCGGTAGCAGCTTAGTATGTAACTTGTTTTAAACTCCATGCACCTTTGCGGTCTTGTCCTTGTGTGCGCCTTAAATCGTATCACCACAAGCCACCTCTTACATGGAGGGAGCAAATTTTGTACCAGTCATGTGGTCACACTACAAGCTCACCTAAATTCGTAGTGCGATAAATTGTCATATAAATGGAATTTGGTAGTTCTGTTTACCGTAGTCAATCAGTCAATTGCACTCATATGCACAAAGACACTGGTGAAATGTTCATTACAAACTCCGCTTTTGGAGTAGTACTCGTAGCGGTGTCAATGTTATCGGAAATGAGGTAAGTTGGACCATTCACGCATGTCAACGTTTGGCACATTGCTTAATATCTCTAAGTCACGAATATAAGATGAAGCTCAAGCACTCGGTCATGAATGGAAGCTCGACGATACCATCGATCTGTGATGCCACTATGCTTTGCTTTTTCCTAGATGCATAATATACACTGAACGCGATGTAAGTGTGAATTATACGTAGTTAGTCTGCATGTAAACGATTGTAATATGTATTAATAATAAATTAGTATACAGAATATGTCGTGTTATAATTAAATATGATTATGTTTAAACAAGGTGTACATATGTTCCGAAATTATTTGCGCACTGTCAGTCGTGTCCGTCCGGTTGATGACCAGGCACTGGAGAAATGTTAGGTGAAATATAGAAAATTGTTCCAAAAAAACATATTGGAATGTAACAATCAACTTTTATAACTACATTCATTAAGCCGCAGAAAATGTTATGTTTTAACATAATCGAGTAAATTACTAGAATAAGAATATTTCTTGAAAGCAGTCTTTTCTTAGAGTTTCCTGGACCACACACATTTAAAAAATTGTTAACTTTCACTTAATAATATGAATGCATATCACTGCACACACTACTCCCAAATATGGGAAGGGCATTCTGCACATAATTCGAACCACTCCGTAGCATAAGTGAGTGACTTTGCCTATAATCCACTACCCGGAAATGTTTATGGTGTTTATGAAGGTATTAAAAATGAGTATGGTGATGGTTTTCGAACGAAAATTTCAACTGAAAGCTAATTTCAATGAACGTAAAAGAACGAGTTACAGCGATGATGCGATTGGTGCAATTCACTCCAGCTCATCGCCTACATTGTTCCATTTGAATATATCCATTGTATTCACAGCTCGAATGGGGTTCATTAAGATCATACACCAATTGGGCGTGCCTTTCCAGATATTGCAATTCGTCGACTTCGTAAAATGGTTCATTCGCCTCCAGTCGGTGGGAGGATAGCCGATTCAAATCACTCATCTCTGTCACGCAGGATTTGTAAAATGTGTGAAAGTTTGCGCCCATCAGTTGAATAACCTAAGGGAATGAATTTGTTGAGAAGCAACATGACCATTTAGCATGTTGTGATATTAATCGTGTTTCATTACATTTTGCCGAATCGTTTAATCAGAAGACCCCAAATATTAAAGTACATCAAATTGGAACAATAGAGATTTATGTTTTATTTGTCCACCTAGACAAATCTCTGTGATTAATACTCATATACAAATCGATTCGGATAATTTAGCAGCGTTGCTAGTTGACTGCTAAAGTCTACGTGCCTTGAAGGGATGTTTAATGTTGACTTAACATAGTTAGTAACACTTCGAAGAAGTAAACGTAACGCATTGACGTTAAATTGATATTTCAAAGAATACAGACTCATATGCGTTAGAAGCAACCGGTGAAATATTCGGCTGTCTATGCCCGAATTGAAAAATATTTTCTGATATTACTGATGAAAAAGCTTTATACTGCAATATATGTTTAGCCGCGCCAACTTTAGTTAGCCAATATTTATATTTGCATTAATGTACGAAGCTATCTCAAAATGATACCGACAGGAATGACATGCCGAGCTTTGTTGTTGTCTTCCTAAATTTATGTTGGCTCAAATGGTTGATTGCCTAAATATTCTCACTCGCAATGAATGGTTTGTCAAGGTCATCCTCACACACGCGTGATGTGCATGCTACTGGTTCATTTGGATTATTTTCCTCTATCCTCTCTGCATCTTCTCGCAGCGTTGTCACTGTACGCTCATTCGAACCGGATTTACCAGCTCTACACAGTGATCTATCATACGTGGAAATATCTTCTACGATTAGAGGCTGTGCCATCAATAAGCGTTTTCACTGGCATCTGTGATTAAGCGCAAGCGTTTAATTCAATCGTATTGAGCCGATTGCCATTCTGTGTGACACCATTCGATACAGAATTCTCGAGGCAGGCCGATAAGCCTATGCTTACTCCGATCCAGTGTTTCTCAACACAGCTGTGAAAGAATCTGTGTTCAGCGCTCTGTTCAGGTTGCAGTCACTCGCCAATCCTTGTGACCCTGTCAGCCAGTGCGGCTGCATTACCCATCACACGGACCGCGCGACCAAGCCGACCGCCCATTTGACCTTGCAACCACCACGCTCGCCTGACCGATGTGCGCCGCTCTTAAAGCTGTAAAAGTACAGAAAGCTAACCAACTCACTGGGTCAGTTAACGACAGCAAACTGAATGGCAGAAAGGCGAAACCGAAGAGACTCCCATCGAAAGGCATTTGCGAGTTAGGAGAATGTCATCGGGTAGTAAAAATCAGTCTAGCTTGTTCGCACTGTTTGGAATGGTACCATACGAAATGTGCAAATGTGTCCCAACAACACTTACGGGAGCGAAATAGCTCCCAAGATGCATTTTGGTTCTGTACTGCGTGTTCCACCATCCCCCTCGTTAAGTGCTTCCTTATCCTAGCTGAGAAATGCGACCGGTTAATCGCAGAAGCAGAGCAGAGGATAAACAATGAGATTACTTCAATGGGAGCGAGTATGGACCACAGAAGCGTAGCGGCTGCTAAGCAACGGAATGCTGAACAAATCGCATCGCCTGCACCGCAATCAGCCATGTCTCCATCTCCGTTGTCTTCTCCAACTTTGGTAGAACGCCAGGCGAAAACAGACTGTACCTATGTGAATCAAGCAGTACTCACAGCAAAGAAAATCAGGCACCATTCAAAACGTCTGGTTAAGCAAATTCCACTAGACCTGACATCAAGTATTAGCATGGATGGAGCAGCCAAACACCAAACCTTGGTACCTGTAGCTCAAATATCTCTTGTCGAGACTAAGCCTCCCAGAACGTCGGTTACATATGCAGAGATTGCTGTAAGTGTCCACTGAGAGGCCGCCGTTGCGTCCTCTTCCATTGTAAACACCGTTATCGCAAACGCAGAGAAAAACAGCAAAAAATCACTTGTCAACAAGTCAAGACAAATGAGTACTATAACTTGTAGATCAATTAAAAAGGGATCCAACAACAGTGCCCGGACTTTTGTGTGCTCAAATGTTCCTGAATCTACCGCCACCACATTGCGGGATAAGTTATCAGACGATCAAGACCAATGGAACTCATTGTGTATGCAGATGAGTATCAAAGCCAAGCCCATAAATTTGGTACGAATTACTCGTCATCCGAACTCGCCACACTATGGTGAACCCAGACTTATTCGAGTACCTCTAGAATCCTGCACCGAAGTGGAAAATGTTTTGCTCTCCGCAAGAGCGCTAAAACACGTATCCTGTGTGATACGTATCTATCCTGATGTCCCTTGGAGCGCGCGAGAACCGAAAGGAAACACCGAAGAGGGGCACAACAAGCAAGACCGCCTAAACACAGTCTTCATACATGGCGTGCCAGAACATCCTTCTAACCATGTTCAAGATACCGGAAAGCACGATTTAGAACAGTGGCGGTTCATTCGTGAAACACTTTCTTTGGATGATGTTGTGGCACTATCGCTCACCAGGATACCTCCCTCATCGAATTATAGAGGATGCGGCCCTAGAATCCTAAAACTTGTGGTTCAGTCAGAGCAACAAGCAAAGGATGTTTTGGATCGATGGCGTAAACATCTTCCTTCCGAAATTCGGTTAAAGGTCGCAAACAATTCGCATAGCTCAAGTACTAGAGCAACTAAAGCAGTAAGCATCCTGACGAATGTACAGAAGTGTAACTTGACTGCTGCTTTAATTGACTCTGAAGTAGGTCTAAACGAAGATTGGGACGCACCTTGGCCGAATCAAGTTGCAAACGAGGTATCATTGACCCATCAAAAAATCGAATAACTGCCGACCTCCCATCGGTCGGCATTCTCCCACACTTGACAGCTTCACCTCTCTGCGGGCTCCTAGAGACCGAGAAACTGGCCTGCTTGTATACAAATGCTCAGGGACTTTCTAACAAACTGGCTGAACTGAAAGATCGCCAAGCTTCCGGCTCGTATGATGTCATTGGTATCACTGAGACATGGTTGCACACGGGAATGACGGACGCTGAAGTGTCGCTACCCGGCATGTCGCTGATCCGGAACGACAGACTCACAAATGGAGGAGGGGTAATACTGTACTACCGAAACGACTTACAGTGCCAAGCCGTGGAGGATTCAGACTCGCAGTTCCCTAAATCTATTTGGTGCCGGTTGCAGTTAAAATGCAGGGACGCTTGCCTTATTGTCTTGGTGTACCGCTCCCCTAACTTAACACCCGAAACCGACTACCACCTAATGGCTGCTTTAAGGTGCAGTTTACAACAAAAGTACACTCACATTCTTATCATGGGTGATTTCAACGTACATTGTTTAGAAGCCCCTGCCACTACCGGCGAACAATTCAAAACCGATTTACAAGATCTAGTAACTACTGCTCCTCTTTACAACCACATCACTTTGCCCACTCGGTTCAGAACGGGTAATAGGCCATCTGTGTTGGATCTTGTGCATACCAACGAGGAGCATATGACTGATGCGTTGGTTTCTAGACTGCCCGTTGGGTCGCAGTGATCACGCAGTCATCAGTTTCAACTTCGTCTGCTATGCAGAATATCGGAATGATGACGATGATACTGTGCGAACCATCACAAGGTACGACCGACTCGCCTAGCTAGTCAACGCCACAACATGGTCTTTCCTCGAAGAAAAACCCCCGGAACTCGCCTGGCTCGTGTTCGTCAAAACATTCAGTCAGCTGATTGCACAGGCTTCAGAGATAAAAGCTTGCAATAAGTGCAAATCAGTTTCTTTCGTTAGGAGCAGAACCCGAAAATGGATGACAGTACGCAACGCAGCATGGCGAGTGTACAGAGAAGCTCCAGCACCAGAAACGTGGGACAACTACGTAGCGCAACGTAACCACTGCACACAACTGTTAAGAGAAGACAAAGCCGCCTATCGGCAGAACATCGCAAGAGCCTTCAGTGCTAACCACAAACTGCTGTACAAGCACGTTAATAGCCTACGAAAGGTGAGGCAACGATTTCCTCCACTCAAGACGGCTGATGGCCCAACAAGATCGTCTATGGAAGCTGCAAACGCGCTGCAGATGCAATACGCCCCCACGTTTCAAAGGGTCTTGCCACCAAGCGATCTACCAAGCTTTGTAGTCTGCTCACCAGGACTAACCTACATCACTTTTACCGCAGAGTCTGTATTGCAAAAGCTGACTTCTCTACGCAAACACAGCTTGCCGGATGTCGACGCCATTCGTCCTGAGTCATTGGGAGTAGCAGCAAACAAATTGGCAGGACCTCTAGCTCAGTTTTTTCAGCACTGCTTAGACCAGAACCAAGTTCCCGCCATTTGGAAGCTTGGAATAATAAGCCCGATTCACAGAGGTGG
>CALYDF020002783.1:0-23058 GCA_944474145.2 Dicrocoelium dendriticum | reverse complement strand
AGCCTGTGGAAACTACATGGTGCAGTCGATCAGACAGTGGAAATACTCCGAAATCGTCAGAGCTCAGGAACAGCTCAGCTAAGAATCAGAAAATCTACCCTTAAGATCAAACGTCATTATCATCCCAGTACTTTATTTTTATGTTTTTCTTTACTGAGCCTTTGGAGTACCCTTCTCTTAGAAAACAATGATTCATATTTCTCTTCCAACAAATAGAATGGATCTGCATCAAGTTCACGCAGACCTAAATAGCGCTGCGTTCGACTTTTTCCGAGTAGACTTTTAAGCGGATAAATCTAAAAACTGCTGTTTTGGGGTAAAGCATGAGGCGTTGAATCCGGCAGAAGAAATACATGGATGAAAAAGAATGCATGATACATCAACTATAATTGATGCTGAATTAAAACGGGAAATGCTGTTTGAGAGATACAGGTTAGATGATGAGATTACTCGTAATTTTCAACAAATCCATGACGTTGTAAACGCATAATCTTTCCATACACCATCAGATAGGCTTGATGATAAATAAGACTGCGGCTTCTCTAGTTTGAGGAAGATATAACAAACACAGAACTGTCTGCTCAAAGAAGTATTTTGTGAAAGCTGCAAGAAAACGAGAAACTTAATTGAACTAGTGAAACTCTGGAACTCATACAGAAGAAGCTCATCGTGTAATCTGTACCAAATGTTCTGATCTCGATGTGCATCTCTCTTGGTCTATTTATTATCATTTTTAACCATGAGCGCCATTTGTCAGAAATCAATCATATATAGAACTATTTTAGAACAGCAGTGAATGAGACAAAACTCACGAACTTGGCAGCTCTCTCGATAGGACTGAACTTTTCAGACGGATTGAATTTTGACGGTGTTATCGACAGTTATGCTGTAAGAACGGAACGGAAAATATGTTTTTAAATTTTACACATATCATAAAAATACAAATATTGCAACTAAGGCAAAACACACTAAAATTGATCTGATTGTTGTTCCTTGAAACCAAATATTGACGGGTAGTTCGTAGTTGCGGTCGTTTGCAAATTCATGACTGTCAGGCTCGACAAAAGCAGCTGCTATGCCACTGTAGGTATCTGTGGAGAAAGGTTGATTTCGCAGCACTCAAGATTCCACAACGGAAGTAGAGTAAGAAAGCTAAGGCATTAAATCTCCTGTGTTTCCATCTAGTCAAACCCCACGAGACTGCAGTAGAAATATTAAGATGATGGCGCGGCACATCCTAAAGGAATTCAAAACCGATTTCATCATTGGGAATCTGAATCACAATGCCACATTGAGAGGCCATCAGCTAAACCTTGCCACGCAGTAAAGTCAACGGGAATGCCTCCAGAATGCTTTATCTGTCTTTGTATGCCAAAGGAGGAGCGCCTGATCACGAAAGCGACTTCGTCTCCTACATTGTTAACATACAAAAATGTTTATTGACGGTGCATTTACTTTATGTGATACATCCACTTATCACCGGAAGTTAAGGTAACACAAACAAGTTGTGTGTTTAGTTGAACTTCCTGGTTGGTCCAACAAAACCCGCCTTATTTCGCTGAAATTACTATTTACCCAGCAATCCAAACCCATCCCATAGGACCTGGAAAGCTTTGGCTTTTAACCAGTGATATATCCTTTTTCCATTGTGAAGGATGCCCACTTTCACACCGACCACAGCAACTGGTGGTCATTGGGTTATCCTACTTTTAAAAACGTCATGTCTTGTTTCGGTCGCTGTCGGGCTCTTAGATTGATTATGGGGCAATAAAACAACATCGGTACCTGGTTGTCAATTTACCGATCATGTTTAACATCCGGCTATGCGTTAACTCTCGCACGGAAACGATTTCTCCTTGTGAGCTCTTGTTAAACCAAATGTACCCAGTAAGTCGTGTATGCAACGCAAATGTACTATTGGTAAAATGAATTGCAAATGAAACACAAGCCGGGAATTGCCGACCGGTTGATATACTTATCCGTAGAGTGCAAAATTAAGTACTGTCAAACACACATACTTCTGAGTTATTTTTTCTGCTGCTCATAAACTTTCCCCTTAGGTGTTTTATTCCGATCTATTTGAATTGCCCAGTGATTGGTCCTACTCAGGAAGAGAAACCATTTCTTCTGGCCAATGAATTGTCCGGGAAATTTAAGTTGCCTGATTGGTAGATGTGAAAAATTTATGAAAGACTTCTTGTCTCCGCCGTACAGAAGCTCAAGCATACGGGACTTTGTTATCTAGAGCAGCGCACTTTTCGGAATATCCTGCTATTTCACCTTTGCTAAACGGAAAATGCTTTTGCTACCCATTCCGTTCCAAGTTGAATTCATTCTCAGCTGTTATGCACTGTTCGAACTATGCTTCTGTCTGGGCTTCAAACATGAGAGATTAAAGATGCAATTTCAATTGAAAGACAATACTCCATCCAACCATTTGGTTGGAAGTCTATCGAGCGTGAAAAATCTTGAATACCCGCTTGCACGCGCTATGCTTTCCCCCGACAGCCTGTTCAAACTCACCACCAATGGGAATTTATTCACGCGCAATGCACTGGACAGGGATGAGATTTGTGGTCAGTTTCGGTGTTGTGACTCTCCTGTGTGTCATATAGGAATGGAGGCTTATTTATTTGATTCGAAATCGATTCCCATGGCTGTGAATATAGACGTTATTATTTCTGATGAGAACGACAATGCACCGTCATTTCCTATTTCAAATAGTAGACTTCAATCCACATTAGAACATGTATGGGAGCTTTATGTTTCCGAGTCAGCTCCTGTAGGGAGCAGATATCCACTTCTTATGGCTATTGATCGCGATTCCCCCAGTTATGGTGTGCAGAATTATAAGCTTCTATCAGCCAGATCAGAGACTGATAATTTTATAGTGTCGGGTTTGCCATTCAGTCTGATTGTGCCAACTCATGTGTCCAACGGTATAAAACATTTGAATGCCCCTGAACTTCAACTTGATCGTGTTTTGGACAGAGAGACAAAAACTGTGTACGAGTTTGTGCTGGTTGCAGAAGATGCTTCTCCCTTCAGCAGAAATGCTAGTTTACCCATTCGAGTTACTGTGCAAGACGTAAACGACAACGCTCCGGTATTTCTTAATTTGTCCTCGGATGCTATCCTGAAAATTCCCGAGGATATTCCAACGGGGTC
The DNA here is from genome assembly GCA_944474145.2 of Dicrocoelium dendriticum. Classification (NCBI taxonomy): domain Eukaryota; kingdom Metazoa; phylum Platyhelminthes; class Trematoda; order Plagiorchiida; family Dicrocoeliidae; genus Dicrocoelium; species Dicrocoelium dendriticum. The sequence continues at coordinate 19,890 of CALYDF020002783.1, read as the reverse complement.
TGTGATCCATCAATTTAGTGCCTCAGACCCGGACGAAGGTGTAAATGGGGCGGTTATCTTTTCCCTTGAGTGGTCTTCCTTTTACTCCTCTCAAAATCAATCCACCATCCATCGCCTTGGCTCTAAGTACGCCATAAATCCGAGAACTGGAGAAGTACGCGTTACCATGCCCTTGGACTACGAGAATGATTTTGAGCGTCGGTTTGTGCTAACAGCAAAGGCTGTGGACCAAGGTTCGCCTAAACTCACGGCAAGTGCAAGTTTGACAGTCTGCCTCATCGACGTGAATGATAACAGTCCAGAAATTGAAGTGCTTGACGTCGATGCAAGCACCGAAGATATAGGTAAAGGCGCTAGGGCGCAAGTTCTGCTTCACGAAAATGATCCGACCCCCATGCTGCTTAAGATGATATCCGTTTCGGATTTAGACTCAGTCTCTAGCGGGCAGGTGTCTTGCAGACTCGCTGATCAATATACGGGAGACTTTCGGCTGGTTTCCTATTCCGAGACTATGTACGGCTTGACAAATGCCAGATCATTTGACTTTGAACGTGAAGTTAGCCAAACAGGACACTTGGCTGCCCGACTGGCTTGCTTCGATATGGCAGATCCTCCACGAACTACGCAGCACTGGATCCAGATTCCGTTGGCTGACGTGAACGACAATTGGCCTCAGTTTGTCCAAGCTAACTATCGTATACATGTTTCCGAGGATACGTCAGTGGACTCGGTCATTGGACAGGTTAGTGCATTCGATGCAGATTCAGGTTCGTGGGGCACAGTAACATATCAGCTGACTACAGACGATGCTAATTTGCTGAAATACCTTAAAATTGACTCGGAAACAGGCATTATCCGAACTAGCAGTAAGTTCGACCGTGAACTGCTAGATATCATGGAGTACCACGTAACTGCCGGGGATGGCGGAGATGTAGCACTTCGTTCGCATGGGGAAATTGCAGGGCTCAAATTTCCGCATGACCGAAAGACCAACACCACCAGCTTGACGGTCATAGTTCTAGACGTGAACGACAATCCACCAGTTTACGCAGGACCAACTGAAATACATCTACATGAAAATGTACCAAGAGGAACTGAACTTATATTATCTCCTGGCTTCCTGGATCCCGATTTAGGAGAAAACGGTACGGTGCACTTAACTATATTAGCTGTTTTCATGCAGACAGCTGAAAAGCTCACTGCTTGGCACAGTCCTCCTTTCAAAATACTTAATTCATCGCGTCTGTTAACTTGTGGGGATATTGACAGGGAGAGGCACCAGAGGATAATTGTGGCTCTTTTGGCAGAAGACCAGGGCAATGCTTTACACTTAAGTTCAACCGTGAGTTTGACCGTTATGGTGGATGATCTCAACGACAACGCACCGTATCTGGTTCATCCACAAAATACCGAATTGTTTCCACTTACGATGAACTCTACAGTTGCTGTACCCCTGAATAGTCCAGCGTATACGCGCGTCATCACTATTCGTGCTAGTGATGCGGATGCAGGTGACAACGGCCGTGTCACTTATCAGCTATTAGGTGAAGAACGAACGGATGAGATAGATGAATCGAGAAATGGATTCCCGGAAAGAATTGAACGGGATTTCATCAAAACAGAATTCTTTGCTGGATCTTCTCATTTTTCCATTGATGAGTACACTGGTGAAGTGATTACTCTTTGGGGAGAGGAAAGTGCGACCCTACTGGATACATTTGATGCACATAACAATACGACGGGTAAACGTTTCCAAAGATTACTCCTCCAACCGACGCCTAGTATCGGTTTGTATATACTGCATTTAAAACTCACGGATTGTGGAACACCTGCGTTGAGCTCTCGTGCCACCATATATTTGAATGTTACCGATGATGCAGAGGACTCGTGGCTCCTCAGTTTGTTTGCAACTAACAGCATGAGCAGCACAATACTGCTAGTGTTTATAGTGGCGTGTCTGATAGTCTTGACTACAGGTATTGTGGCAGCCATTATGTGGGTTCGACACCGGAAAGACGGAGCTGGAACTACAGGACATCCTCTTTCCACATACACTGGCCCCTCCGTCGGCTGCCATAATGCTATCTCCAACGGCTATTACTACCCTGTGAATTGTTCGACGTCGGTCAGTTTGAAAGATCTCGATAAACAAAGAACATGGACCGGTTTCTATGAGGGTGCATCATACCCATATGAAGATAAGTGTTATACAGAACCCAGTAATAATCCCAATAACTACAGTACGTTCACCCAAAAACGTCACCATAGCAGTACTATTGATCCAGGAATAAATTGGTATAATAGTTCAGCCATTGAATTTAACAAACCGGAAGCCGATGGACAGTATATTTTCCAAACGGCACACGATCATGCAGAACCAGAACAATTTCTGCTGTCGGAACCTTACGCCTCGCAACCAGTCATGGATCTTCAACTTGTCCAAGACTTCTCAACACCAGGTGGATGCGGCTGGATAGATAACTACCCGGCTGCCAACGATAACGGTGGTGGGAGTGACAGTGGAGTGGATTGCGGAAATGACATTGTCCGAACATTCGTTGGACAAATCTTGGATGAACAGGTATTGAACACGGATGCCATTCTGACCCCCTGCCATGACCCAAATTCTGCGTCCAGAGCAGCTCAATACACAACACAAAACAGCAGCCACCTACCAGTCTTCATATATAATACGAACAAGCTTATGCAGACTATATCTGGTCAGACTACAGAGAAGCCTTTACGTGGAAAATACGTGCTCAAATCATAATTTCACTGCAAGGATTCGTGGAATACAATGATTGGAGACCAACAGTCGGTAAGTTGTACTTTATAATATTAATGCCATTTTGCATACAATAACAAGATGGCTACCTACAGTTAACCTCGTCACTTTCTTTAGACTAGACCGACCTAACCTAATTTATTTTACTTTGGTTAATTTGCTCTGTTTGTCCAATTTATATTTATTGTCCTGCATTCCAGCAACAGTTAATTATCATGCTAGATATTAGGTAAGTGCTTAATCATTTCGTATTGTTTTGCTAAATTTTGTTTAACAGAATTAAATGACGACATCTAGCAACACATCTGTAACCTATTAAACCGGAGCATATCCACCATCTACAATTATTGCTCTCCATTAACTTGGCAAGCAGTCGATTCTGCGGGCGATGGAGTTGTCATTCTTTGAGGTAATCTGCCCTTTGACTGCGGTCAGTGATACATCCAAGTCGTCATTGCATTAATAAAAATGTCTAGTTTGAGTGGAGCTTCTAGTAGATGATTCCGCTTCTGTCGAAAAAACAACACATTAACTTATTCAAGCAGCGAGTTTCTGAGTTTGCTCCGTTCGCAGCAGCAGATCTGGTGCAAGGTCGGACAAGTTCGGCATCGTTGGTGTCGCATAGTTGGTAGAGGACAAATTCGGCGTTTTGCCGTCAAATCTATCCATAATAAGTGCTGGAAAGTACCCCCTCATCCCATATATTCGCCCAAAGAAAAGCATACGGAAATCATATTTTAACGGAATGTCCCTAATAAATGCCGGCAGAAAACGTGTCAATCGATTGCTGAAGATTTGGTTCTCGAACGAATTGTTCAGTAACTTGGATAACTTGGTGACCGCCGTCGAAGAGTGGATTGTCCCTAAGAACAGCAGATTCGATGGGCTTTCCAGCAACTGAGAAACAGCGATTGAAATAAATAGCGAAAATGCTTCAGATTGTTCAATTAAAGATGTTTCTGTTAAATGTTGTTATTTTGGTTGAGTAAAATCTATCTCAAAGTAGCCAAGATAATTGTGCACTGAATTAGTAGTTTAGCAACATCATGTCATGTGCTGGTACCGGTTTTTACCCTATAATCAATGCTGACGTTCATTTATACGGGATATGGAAACCCAACAGCCATATATTGTGCACACTGATTTAGGCATGATTTGATCAGAAAGGCTCAAGCCGCATTAGTGAATGCGGCGCATGTGTGCCAGCGGGCGGTATTTATTCGCACTAGCCAGCTGGTTGTGAACATCTGCACCAAAACTGATCACGTGTCGTGACCACTGTGTAAACAAATGCCGTGAACTCTAGCACAGATTTGACGTAACCCCAGGTAGATGACGAACTCCCTGCTGGCGGGTATGCAAGTTGGCGGCATCCAATCCAACCATAAGCTAATAGTTGATTATAGGGTCGGACTAGTTCCATATACAGAATGGTCGTATGGGTTTTAATCTACAGATTTTGTGTATACAGGTGTCTAACAGACGGCGTGTTGCGTGAGCGTGAGTCGGATAACTTAGGCTAATTTTCATTCATCGTTTGCAAAATGTAAGTTATGATGTTCCATGATTTTCCATGGCTGTGTCGTTTTGATTTGCGCATAATGTAAACCAATGTATCGGAGAATTACATCGTTAGAAAGGACATTCGGGCCGATCTCATATTTGGGTCATTAAATCAGCAGTCTAATTTGTGTTTAACTGTGCAAGTACAGCGTTCCCCTACATTCTTCTGAGTCAATCAAGCTGTAGCTTTTAATGCTAAAACTAATCAGGTCCCCTCAACTTCAAAATAGGGGAATATCATGTTTGTCATTATTGCAGTAATGTGCTCACCGCTTTATGGGTACCAAGTATAGAGCAGATTGGCATGTCGGGCATTAACAACCAGATCCAAAATGAGAATTTAGTCTATTGTGAATGCGTTCGATCGCAAAGCGGTTTATTTATAAAGACCATAAAAAACGTGGACGGATAGAGTGTTTCACAGCAGACATCATTCTTTCAGTTCAACGAGTAAGCAAGTATTAAATGGAAGCAAACAAAGCACGATACAATAATGTAAAATTGAGTCATGATATGGTTGTACGAAAAGCACGAATTATATTCAGTGTCGTTTAAGTCCGATTTCAGCGTCAAAAGCTTGCACTTGTCTGACGAATGTTTTGGACTTCCATCGCCTCTGGCCAATGTAGAAACGTCGTTCTGCGATTAAGGGACCGTTCAACTTTTGTACAGCAAACGGATGTAGAGCGTCTAGTGGCTGTATTTGAGTTGATTGACGACCCCATCAGAGATAGATAAACAGCTCGTTCAATTTATTAGACACTTCTGAGTAGCATTATTTATCCAATTACTTTACATCATGGATGTGAGGATTAAATGCGAGATATCTAATCTATCAATCGTAACTCATAAGCACATTCATCCAGGTCTTTTAATTTCTGTCCTTGAACAAGTTTAATTCGTGTGTATGTAGCTTTTTATAATGCAGCATAACACAAACATGTTCCAGCTTTGGACACGGGAGTCCTGTAAATATTCGTAACCGTAGTTTTGTTGGCACATCAAAAGGAAATAAGTGCCGCAAACTCTTATACGCAAGCAAAAATGAGACTGCTATTATTATTATTATGCAATTTGCTGTTCGTTGTGAACATACAAAAAAGTGACAACCAATAACCCAATGCACACATGCATTTATCGAGAAATGGCATGCGCTCCTGTTTGTGGACCGATCATTCGTATGCAGGAACGGTAAGGCTGAGAAGGAGCAAATTGGTGGTGGAGCAGGCCACCCCAGGCGGTAAGTGACAGGGGGCTACCCTTTTAGTGACTTTGATTTTGTTGGATACCAAATACCAAGGGCAAATTTTACAGATAACCCGGTGTTTGAACATAATAATGATACTCTATAGGAACAATGTGTCACACCTGTACAAACTTTATTCTTAGCGATCGCTTTAATTGTTCCATAATGATCACTTCCACACATCTACGGCGACGTCATAAAAGATCATCCATTTCATCGGAAACAACCTACACTATCCTGAGACGATTGTGTTGCTTTCACGCGCGTATTATGCTTCCAGTCACGACGAGCATTTAACCACCGCCCCGGGCGGCGAAAGTGGTTTCTACGTCAATGCGGTAGGGTCACTCCAGATATTCTGACACAATCAAGGGCTTAATGCAATAGGCCCATATTTACGTAGGCGGGTAGGTTCAGCTGGTGCATCATGTTGAGTTTGATGTTGCACACATTATACCTCTTCAGCGCACTTGGACTGCACCGACTTACACTTACACTAGATCATCTCAAACTGGATAAAATAGTATTCAACTTTATTTGGTTTCCTCAGTTTTGTTATACGGCTACATATTCTATTTCAAACTTGCGCATTTATTTTCCCTCGAATTCTATGTGAATTGCTTGGTATCCCCGGTGTGGCGACGCTTGATGTAAATAATGACAAGGTGCCTACCTCTTGAACACCCACTATCCCGATTGCTGGCCCCAAGAGACGCATAATCATTTCTGGGAAGCGGACGGGATGCACGCTAATCCCGAGTTTGCTAGGCTCAAAGAGTGGTTTCACCCAGTGTAGAGCGGATTACGGCTCATCCACCGTCTTGTGTACATCTGGAACGCAGGATTCCCAAACTACTTAGACAGGAACGCTCCTGCTATCCATCTTGAATGCGTCTGAGCCACCTCCGTCGATGAAACCCGGCTAACATCCATTTGCCTCCCGGTGTTATTTTATTTTGGTTCACACAGCATATGTGATATATCGTGAAAGCTGCATGTAATGCAGTGCAAGCCATCCATGGTCCCTCTGTGGGCACAGGCGTCCTGTGACTGCTCTCACGGAAGCCGCGGTGACAGGTTAATCCGGAACCGGATGCCACCAGCCACGTTCAACTGGAATGCTGAACAGCTGGATTTGCATCAGTCTGCTCCGGTTGCATCCAGACTTGCCAAACACACGGGTGTTCCAGAAGATATGTATTTGTTCATATATTATGATGTGAAATGCAGTTGTCGTTCAAAATGCAACAGTGATATAATGCTAGGAACCGTCCCTTTGTGGACTCAATTCTCGGTGAAGCGAGAAATACACTTTATCATTATAAGGCGCAATAGTTACTTGTTGCGTGATAATAGGCCGGGTAAGACCTAATCCCAGTAGTCAGGAAAACTCAATTACGATTTAAACATTCGTTGTTTCACTATAATACTGAGGCCAGGTATCACCGGCGAAATCTTCAGCAACAATGCACATGCGCAACACAGTCTCATCTCGTGCATTCTATTGACGTTACACGTCATGGTCTTAGGCTGGTCCTAATCAGCCTGTTTTCTCACAAACTCATAATTGGTGCGTGTTTGTGCGCTCTAGCACCCGAGATTGGCCAAGCGGAGCGTATAGGTAAAGTAAACATCAAACCGGACAAAATGCGACGAGCAAGAATTTGACTCTCAGCAGTACTGCCAAAGGTGAGGGTTGAAAAACTGCGCGGAGATACACAAAGTTAAATTGCGGAAGTGTTGTTTGTTTGTGCTCCAGACGATAAGAACATTGTTCTAACAGACGAAACAATTTCCATAGGGTTGTGAAAACACTCTTAAATGCTACATGATTACCTGCAGTTGCCTGTGCGTTCGGCTCAGATTGTGTCCATTTGTCGCTTTGGTGCTCAGTTGCTAAGTTCAACCATGATTCCTTGGCGCCGTCTGCCTTCGAGTTATTTCTTCACTGAATCCCGCCGGGAATAACTTGGCCTTAACGTTTAAAGGGGGTATTCTCAGATTGAAGACAATTCAGTTTGGAATCAATGCTGAAGTTTATGATGCTGGTATTGATAAATTGCCCTACTTGGATAAGTTTTGGTAAAGGGAACCAAAGAAAATAGCAGAGCGAATTTGTCTCCAGAGACTGACAAATTCAGATGGCAGAAATTCGCTGATGTCATCTAATTTTGGGTAGTACCGGGTTGGGGGCCATATGCGAGGAATGCAAAAGAACGATGCCCTAGTAGTGCCCTAGATAGTACTGCACAAGGTTATACGACGTAATGAGGAAGCGAAATCATTCTGCATGGGTTCCATTTACAAGATGTTGATGAGAACCAGCAAAGAAGATAGTGAACTTATGTTTGCATGCTTTTGTGGGGAGTGCACTTCGTAAGTTGCTTTAGTACTTTGCGCATAAAAAGCAAAAGATTTAACGAACAAAAACAAAGTATGACGCATTACTCTACAGCTTCCATTGTCACTTCCGACTATTTGTCCAATAGTAATCAGTTAGTACATAACCTAAACTGTTCCTAACGCAGGTAGTGTTAACGTAGGGGAGAAGAATTCTGAAAGAAGGTGGAAAATTAATTGAGAAATTAGAGGAAGGTGGAAATCCGCGTACAATAACTTACCTGGGGGCCCATGGGTTTCATAGCGTCGCGGACGGCGGCGGTCACGCAGGTAATTCTTTAATAAGAGTAAGCAGAGAAAATGCCTGGAAAATGAAATCTGCCTTGGTGATGTCCTTTCAAGAGCAATTACTTTTGCTGTGTTCATTAGGTTGTTTGAGTCGGATTCCTTTGGCATATCTGCAGGCAGTTGGAAGTATGGCAAGGAATGATTATACGTTTTTCGTGCATCTAGGTTATACCTCTACGTTGGCAACAAGTTCGCCGGGAACAGGATTTCCCCGATAACCTGTTCGATTTTTGCCTTTATGCTTTGCTGACGTGAGCTGTCAAGTTGCACACTGTATGCAGTTACCCATGTGTGATGTGAAGGACTTGTCTGCAGATTATACACACCATAATTAATGGAGGAAAACGACAAAAGACATCGTGCGACACTTGATCGCTATTCACCTAGTGTCACTTAAATGTAAAGGGAGCAGATGGACGCATAATGTATCATATATAACATTTTGGGATCCATTATCATTATAATTGTGCTGCCTGAGAGCAACTGCATTACTCAGCTAAGTACACGCTTGTTGAATAAAACCCCCAAAATGTAAGGGCAAATATTCTGTCTTTTTACATTAAAACTATCCAACTGCGAGTTAATCTAGGTTTAACTATAAAGCAAACTTAAATGAATAGGATTTCGAGGCTTTCGCCGATTAAAAGCCGGGATGAAATATCATTGAAATATATAGTAGAAAGAATAAGATTGATAGGTGGAAGCATTTCACATAGTGTCTCTGTACCCGCAAGGTTTATATATATATATATATATATATATATATACCTGAAACTACGTCCAAACGAATAGGTTTGTTGTGTGAATAAATAACGGAGTGTTAGATACTAATTCCCTAAAAGCCTAAGATTTAAATTAATGTAATTCGTTCACATTGTGCTGGCTTTATCTAACTTATGGCGACAAATTCGGCAATACGAAGGAATCCGGCCGTAAGGTGGCTCAGCACAAGCGCAAACTATATACCGAATTCTTTTAGATGAAACTTAGGTGATAAATGTTTGTATATGGAAGAAACAGACGGTTACCGTGAACGTAAAGTTTGAGAAGGCAATGCTGATGGGTCATTGTAATCCGGACTTATATTTTATATCATTATTTCTTCAGGGAGTCAATACATTCAGTTCAACGAAACTAACTGGCTCCAAAGCAACAAGCGAACGGGTGCACAGAGTGAGCTGGTCCAGGTGGACCTAAAAATCTTTATTGCATACATTGGCAAACTTCAGCGTATAAATACAAACGATTCTATTAGTGAAGCAGGAGGAGAGGTGTGCAAACACCAGTTTTTCACCTTTTAGCGCGTTTCTCAACTTATTGTGAAGAACTAGCAAGTGCAATTTTTGAATTTTCTCATCAAAAATTGTGTAAATGTGCCAATTACACTGGAAACCGAGGGAAGATTAGATATACTGTTTCGATATTGCGAGACCATCTCAAAAACCAAGTCGCCAGTTGGTTCCACGAACCAGAGCGACTCCAACGAGTGACCAGTAGCTAAATACATACCTGCGAATGATCATGTCCGTCTGATTTAATGACAACTTAGCAAACACAACAAAGCCAACTTTTACCGTGACATTGGCGTGGCAATTAAATTTGAAGCGAAGTTACGGAACGGACTCAACAACGGTGATTCCACAAGACAGTATAACCAACTACTATCGTTGGCGAGCATAAGTCGATTAGAAAGCCACAAGCTATATCACAGAGACAAGCAGAACGCAGGAAAGAGTAACGGGACCTAAGTCTGAGAAAACATTCACAATCCTCTTCATATATTGGTCATTCGGTGATTATGTAAGATACTGTACGGTAATCATAACGCAGGAATTTCGACAATGTCCCTATTCGTTTGTTAGGATTATCACACCGTGTATGTTACCCGCTTCAGAAAAGGTTGTGAGTCCCAATCACTGTACCAAGTGTGCCAAACCAAAACCAGCCGACATCAACACAGACTGCGGAATCAGAATGAAGGAAGAAAACCTAGTGTAAAAAACTGTACACTTTTTGATGTTAGTCGACGTTATTTCGTGGACTAAATCATGAATTTGATGAGATGCTGCGATAGTCAAATCCTTACAATTCATCCCGTTTCACCTTCATTATGTCATTTGTTTCAGATGTAAGTTTGAAAACTCGCACTGTTGGCAATTCGTCTACTTTGCGCTGACGGTTGAAGGATAAAAGATTGATATCATAGTTGGCCTATCGTTACATAAGTGTGCACATTCTACGCACTCAATATCACCGAGTAAAGCATATCGGTTTAGTTTACTGCTAATATGGAGTGAATACCAAACCGATCAGATTCGGAGATATTGTAAGCTCTTTGAATTTAGGGACACATGAATTACAAATTATTTTTTAGTCCTTTTTTATAACTGGTAGCAACAGCACAGCATTTGACCGCTATTGCATCCTAATTTTTCAATATGGACTTAAATAGCGGAAGCCATGATAGGAACCAATGTCCAGCTATCTCTGTATTGAAAGCGACTCACAAACTTTCCCTATTTGAATATTAATATAGGGAGTCGGATGCACATATAGTACACATTTTCATTTACTCTTCCTTTGTTCTTAGGGAGTGACGGGGGCTATAAACAGAGCACCCCAATAAACAAATGAAATTACTCTGATTTACCTGGAAAGGTTGAGGTCACTTCGATCACTATCGTTCAAATGATTGCTTCCTTCAACTCTTCCTACAGTATGTGACACCTGCAGACTTGAGTGAATTTGTAATTGGATCCAGAGAGAGCTACATGTTGCACATACGCTTTTTGCCTCAGCAACCATTGAAGCATCTGGGATACACTAAGAGGAAGACGGAGAATCAATGTTCAGTTTTTGATTGATTTGAGTGTATGTGTGAATACAGCAGCAACGAAAATGACGTCCTTGCAATGCGATAGTTAGTAGATCTCTCGTATCGAAAATAGGTTAACTGCGGAACTTTGTTTCTAACGAACCATATTATTTCCTTGCATGTAGAACAATTGCTATGGTTGATAATATTTTCACTATATATTTTCGGACTTCTGTAACATGCTTATGTTTTTCATTTTAGATAACACCAATGACGAAAACACATCATGGAGTTTGGAATATGGAGGATAGTAGTCACCCAGCTCTAACAACTCTTTGAAGGTTATCGAAATAACACCTATTCCAGAGTTTGCCTGAGGGCAACAATACATTTCAGTTTCCAGAAGTAAATTACATTGTTCATGTACTGTTTGTCTAAACTAAGACAACCCAACGAACGTCCGATCACTTCGCTAGTCAAATTATTCAATAACTTTTGACTGTTTAAATCTATGCTGTAAATATATAACTGTTGACAAACACTTCATGAAAATTTTATGATATTGCTTACCCATGTAATCTATCTCAAGACAGTGAAATTTAAGCCTATGCAACACCAAGTATTGTTGTCGGATTGAGGAAGCTTTTCCTGCAGTATAATCCAAGTCATCATCATCATCTTACACGTTAGCTAGAGGTGGGGAACACCTAAGATAATGTGCCGCAATACATGGAAAAAACGGAGAAAAAAGAAATGCAACTGGTGCAAGCCGTATGAGCTACCGGTAACGGATGGGCATGGTTCCAGTAAGCTACCAGCCGGCTGCTGTGCACCAAAAAAATTACTATGCAAAATTATATAAGTCTAACTAATGAGATCGTGGTTGGAGGGGGAGGCTAAGATGGATGGGGTGGGACAAAGAAACTCACAGCACGAACGCCACTGAGGTCGGCTCCTAGCCATATCAGCAAGTGTGTCCAACAAAACGTGTTCATCGTCTTTCGGACCCCAACCAGCGAGCCGAAACGCTCCAACTGAGGCCAGCTCAGAAGTCAGGGCTTTCATTCCTCTGGACCAAGTCATCGCTTGGCCACCCCTCCTCTTCTTCCATCCACATCCCGGGGGGCGCAACCAACACCCGTCGCGGGAGTCGGTGGGCTGGCATGCGTAACACGTGGCCGAGCCATCGGCGCCTGATGCGGTGCTGAGCGGTTCAGTTCGTTTACATGTGCCATAAACAAGGCGTCGAACACGCTCGTTGCTCACGCGGTGTTCCCACCAGATGTGAGCTAAATTACGAAGGCACCGGTGATCGAACGTAACTAGCCTCTTTAGGTCCGCTGCTTTAAGCGGCCAGGTTTCACAACCGTACGGAGGGTCGAACGTACCGCTGCATTATACACTATAACCTTCAGGGCAAGAGTGATGTCGCGCAGCCACCATAAGTAGCGAAGGTTAGCAAAAGCGCTTCAAACTTTTGCTATACGATTCGTGATTTCATCTTCAATCCCACGGGCGCTGATAAAACTTCCCAGGTAGTTGAAATTCTGAACGACTTCTAGCTGATCCGCACCAACGGTCAGCGTAGGAGGCGGTCCAGACCAATCTTGGAGAAACGCTTTGCACTTCGAGGGTGCGAAGCAAAGCCCAAAGTGACGGACAGCTAGTTCTAATCTGTCCAGTGCCGCTTGGCACGTTTGTGAGCTGTCACAGATCAGGGCAATATCATCAGCATACTCTAAGTCAAGTAGTCGTTCTCCTGGGAATAGCTCCACACCTTCTAATTCGTGTTCTGTGAACGCGATTTCCATGACTTCGTCAACAGCGAAGTTGAAGATGAAAGGTGACAGCGGGCATCCTTGTCTCACGCCGCTGGAGATATTAAAGGGCGACGACAACTTGCCGTAAGTATAATCCAAGACATGGGGCTCAAGGGAGTATTACTTAAAGCGTAGCTGTGCTGAGATCATGATAATGTCCACGAAGTGTTCATCTTAACCACAAGCCGATGTTCGCTGCAAACTGCGAGCCCAATGTGTTAGCTACGGATTCACGCCCATTTGCTCCCTAACGCTTACTCATAGAGCTAAACCGCAGCAAATCGAAATTGAGGATTATAAGTTTCAGTAACCCTAACTCACTGAGACCAACACCTCTGGAACGATCTAAAACCAGGCAGTAGTTATCGTAGCTCAAACATGGATATAAAATGAGGAAAGGTCTTTTAATCAGCAGATATAATTCCCCTATGAAAAAATAGCAAGAAGTGCAAAAAAGAGGGCAACTAAAACTAAAGTTAAATGGTGAACTTAATCATATATATTGCAAACCAGAGAAGTAGTAGGGGGAGTTGAATGGTAGAGGTAGAAATTAGTCACATCTAGACTCACTCAGACAGCCGCCACACGCCCGGAATTGCGCTGTAAGGCGTTTCATCCTTTCGGGAACCGTCAGCAGTGCGCATTCCATCGTACTCTGGTAGGGCTGGAACCCGCAACTCGAATGTTGCGAGTCGATGGTTTGAGACCAATGAGCTACGTGGGACAGCAACGACTATCGTGAATAAGTTACTACATGTGAGCAAGCGCCGCTAACTATCCACTGACTTGCACGTTACTACCGTGCAGAGTACAGGATAACCCTTCAACAATCCACGTACTTACCATGTACTTACTTAATTTGCTAAGTAACCTAGGGCATTACAAGCAGTTCGGTCTGAGTACTGATTACAGAGGGGTAGTAGGTGGAGTTGAATGGTATAGGTAGACATTCTAGATGTGATATAGCGCTTGGTGGGGGGGCTACCCTGTCCTTTGCACGGTAGTAACGTGCTAGTCAGTAGATAGTGAGCGGTGCTATATCACGTCTTATAACATTGACGATGGTCGTTGCCGTCCCGCGTAGCCCAGTGGTCTTAACCAAGGACTGGTAACACTCGAGTTGCGGGTTCGAGCCCTACCAGAGTCCGATGGAATGCGCACCGCTGACGATTCCCGAAAGGATGAAACGCGCACAGTGTTTTTCCGGGCGTGTGACTGCTGTCTGAGTAAGTCTAGATGTGACGAATTTCTACCTATATTGCAAAGCGTTGAGAGCTATGTAAAGGGGGATTTCCCATTTTGCGAACATCGTTTTCTGTCGCGAAATTTTTACAGAACCATTCTTAGCAACATCATAAACATGTACCATTCAAACGTCTCTGGGAACAGCTGAGTCCTACTCATTTTACCACAGATACATCAATGTATCTACGTAGAGTTCAGCTAAGCTGTCCGTTGTGAGCCTGCTTTAATTACCGTCTCGAGTTGAAATGACTTCAGAGTACCTCTATTCAACGCAATCTCATGACAACTCATGTGCCATAGGAACATTTACCATATTCTATATTCCATGCAACACAAGATACAGCTACAATACAGCTAAGATACAGCCACAAGATATCAGCCATTTTTCTTTTGTGGGCCGCGGTACAATCTTGCGATGTTACAAGTTACGCCTACAGTTTCAGCTCCCTTATAAAACATGTAGCGTCCATGTCAATTTGATCGGACTGCTCGAAATTTCTTTAGCTGCTCTACGCGTGCGCTATTAACAGGGAAATCGTTTCGTCTGTTCCGACTAAGAGACAAAACAACTAGGAAATTTTAACCTCTGCATACCATCGGAATTTGTTGGAATGATTTAAGATCTGGTAACTGCGTGTCATCAGAAGGTTTTTTGGTTTAGTGAACACATCAGATAACGCTAAACTAATTAAAAAGCACGGTAACTAGCAATCGAACTGTTAACTGCTGAAGAGTTCTATCTGCGAATCCAAGGTAATGTGTGTTGGTATGTCATATTATTTCCTTCCTTTTTGTGTAGAAAGAAAGGGGAAGCTGGGCTTTTGACAACACTTCTAAGTTAGGATATTGTGTTAACTAGTTCTTCTTATTCTTGATTAAATTTTGGACTTCATAATGGAGAAAAAATGCAGATAACTAGGAACGGTCAGCAGAGTGGGTGAAGGTTCGAGCATCTCTACGCGTTAATTCTACTTTTTTCTTATCATCTAAATTATTGCATTCTGTTTAGCATAGCGCCAACTCGATTTGGATTTATGTGGAAGGTAATACTGAACAACTATACGCAATTGATAAGGTCAATCGCATTTACTTAAGCATGCGCAACGCTGCCTACTTAATTGCTTTAATTTTGTCTTTCCAGAAGCCGTTCTAACTAAAAGTAAAACCCGCGGGCACACTTGAAGTCATTAATATTTGACTGTCAAAACAACCACACAAATCGTGGTAAGCATTCATATCCATGAGGTAAGCAGCATGCAACGTAATGTTTTCTGCAGAACTTTCGAGTGTGAGATACGACGCAAATAGTTAAGTTTAAAGAGTCCACATCCGCCGGGATATACTTAATGGAATTCGGAGTAAATAAGGGTAATAACCTCTGCGCTATCCAAATATCAGGCTATGTTTTTTCATCATGAAACGATTCGACACAGTTAAAAAGGAAAATGCCAGTCACTTAGGGTAATTGGTAAGGGTGTTTTATTACTGTTTGTGGATTTGTATTTCATTTTATAAAAATCAGTACCCAGTCGCTGGCCTTCTATGGCATTCATTGAAAGTCCATACAAATACCCAGTGAAAGCAGACGCAAATAATTATTTCTTTACTTAGGACACCAGCGATTATTTGCGATGAGTTACACAGCCCGATTAGGTACAGTAGGCGGGACAGAAAACGGCATCATCTTTCAGTCTCTCTATCTCGAAGGAAGATAAACCGAACACAATTATAAACCACACTTAATCCACCGGAAGCGCAGTGACGATGTCTCACAGCTGCCCTGTGACAAAGAGCATTTCAGTTTTACTGTCGCAATATACAATCGCTTGATTAACTCAGATCGCCTTATGTGGAATTAGCACGACCTAGTAAGTTAATCCTGGCTCATTAAGATTTCCTTCTTGTATGACTATCAATCAAGCCAGTCACTCTAACTCTTTGCCGGCTATTCGAAATGCATCAGGCACTACTGTGTTCACTATCTATGGGAAAATAAAGCCGGCAATACCCGGAATCACACGGTTTTTCTGTCGACACCCAAACTTACAAGTGTGCTGCACTAATTTAACCCTCTCAAACACTCAATAACTGGGAATGCTACGAATCATGATTCATTCGCAGTAACACAAATTGAACGCCAATCATCTGGAGTGCGCTTCCCAGGACCCATGGAAACTGCACCACAAACTTCCAGCGAGGCACTAAACAAAGTGGCCGAATGTCTCGTACCTACATTTTCTTCGCTTCATGAACGTAGGGTGAGGCACTGGGTCACAGGTAGCATGCCTTCCATCAACATACGAAGCGGTAGCTAAAAAAGTGTGTTTTCCCATATATTAACAGTCGACTGACTGTACTAGTCTATAGTGGGGGCAAATCAAATGACTACTTTCTACCGTGAAGCACAAGACACTAGTTCACTTCACTGTAAAATGGAGTTGCAACGCAGTTACGGGTGTCTGCGTCTACTGATGTAAGCACGGATGGTGATTAGGAAAAGATAATGCAATTTCCAAACCTTCTCGAAGCTGTCAAAATTATTTTGCCCCATTTATCTCGAGGGTTCGCGAAAGTGAATTGTCACTAACCAGGAAGATTGTGTAAACCAGATTTTACGGGAGCGTGACATATGTTTAAATGATTAGTGCCCAGCAACACAATAAAACTGCAAAATGTCGTTGTTGCAACGCCCTTTATGGAAATTGAATCCCATATTACTTTTCTGATGTGGACATTCCGATCAACCAGTGGTTTAAGATTGCACCTAAGCCTGGTTGCCTATTCTTCAAATGTTTCAGCTTCCGTTGCATACTATTTACATGTCGTAACCATCTATCTCGGTTGCAAATCTGCATAACGCGCTCACAAGCGACACTTTTACATTATCTTTTCTCACGTAAAATTCATTGTAGACACTGATCACATATTTGGATTGCGGATGTCATTTTAAACGAGTAAATCTTATTTACTGTACATGAATTGAATTGACTTATTTTATGGATGTCGTTTAACTGCGCCTAAGTAGGCTTAATAGAATATAACATACACTACACTAAAACCACTTACATTTAAACATGATAAATTCTCTTGGTGTCGTTTACCCGTTTAGGTTAGAGCGGTGACCGAAGAGTGCCGAAGGACAGGTACCTGCAGACAACTAGTATCTGCCCAGTCTAAACCGTGGTAAACTGTGAAATTTTATTCACTGTTAGGAGTGAACGATAGATGCAGTTAATTAATCCCACATATAATTACATTGATTAAATTTGCCTGGTCAAATTCGCCTGGTCTGTATTGCGACAGATTATCACAATTTCTTTTGGATTTTTGGACACAGTGCGGTTCTGGAAGATGATGTCAGCTTCATGGGAACTAGTTGATTGAATCGAAGCTGTGGATCTCAACCCTAAATCAAATCTGTTATTACATAAATAGGCAACGAAATGGCAACCGCCCTGACAACTTATGCACTTAGACATTAAAGGTATGGCAATCAACGTGCACTGTTACAATAATTTCTTCCGCTGTTAGATTCTCACCTTGGATAAACAGCAAGTAAAATATTAAAAAAGCGCAATTGCTGTGGTAAAATGTTTGGAGCAGTTAATAAGAAAAATTCCCAAAGGCTCGCTTTCAGGTACCTTGCAGTCTAAATTAAAACCCAATTTATGCACAAACGTGTTCTTCAAAAAACTAAGCAATGGCAATTAACAAGTAGGACAGATATATCTGCTTAGAGATAGATGATTTATTGTCAGCGGTCAGTGATATACTGCGGAACATAGTTCGACACTGCGTTTCTCGTAATATGAAGGCGTATCCTGGATTAGTCGCCTAACTGCTACTATTAATCTGAGTATTTGCCAAAGATGATCAGCTGTGATTTATAAGTAACGAACGAACGAAAATATAAATGCGGTAACTTTTGTACCTTATCCCTTTACCGTTTAATCGTTGGGGCAAAATTTTGAGTTGATTGTACCTGTTCAGCAAGCATGTTTCAGCACGATTAGCAAAATGCCAACTGACTACGTTCCATAAGATGATAAAACTGATAACTATCACTTTACGAGTGTCGTTCTGAATTCATCTTATGTGGTTTAAAGTTAACAAAAGAAGGAGATATTTCTAGAATGCGCAACACTTCAAGCCAAAATTTCATTCATGTTGTTCCGTGGAAAACTTAACTAACTTGGTGGAATTCATTTTTTACTCGATAACTTTCGGTCAATCTCTTATCCATTACTATTGTTTTGATGGATAAGTATAACAGAGACAGTTCTGAAGCAACGAATTAAAATAAAGATACAGAGTTATTACGTTTATTGCATATTTTCTGATCCGTTCTTATGTCGGCATGATGCAAACACATAGTTTCTTGTTTCCAGGTTGTTGTTTGCATTTAGTTCTTTTTTCGCATTCATTTATATTATATTCAAATCAAAGCATTTTTACCGTACTGACAAAGAATAATATTTGGCAGATAAGTAATGTGCCGGCATTAGGAAGCCAGTCGGGAATTTGAGATTTCAGTCTTATTTACTTCCAGCAATGTGCTACCGGTAGCTTGTTCCTGTTGATATTTCTAAACTTTCAAGGGTTGGCTGATTTCCCAAATCACTAAAGCCGCTTCTCACTCCCCAACATGTTAGTGCACAGCAAAACAGTGATACGCTCCTAGGTGCCTTTCCTTCGACCAAAGTCTTTAATCCGACATCGCTTTGAGTAAGAAACGTGTTTCATCTAACTTAAAAATGCTTCGAGCCAAACATATTTCGAGTAATTTTGATGTCGAGTCGGACGTAGTACACATATTTGAGCAGCCGCTTTCGCCCGACTGCCTACCAAACAAAAGTTTGTGTACTGTTAAAAGCCCGCAGCCAACAATTTGGCACTGTAATGTCTGGTTGTGCTATTATTTGTGAAGTGCAATGCTCGCTTATGAAGTATGGTACTATTTCCAGCAAATTGCGCCTATGTCTTCTTTACCCATTTTCTTAAAATTCTTTCTTTTCAGTCAATCAAAAACTCGGATTTCCTCCTTAAAGTTAGTAGGATTTGCGTCTTTTCTAATCCGAAATTTTCCCCCAGTTTTCGAGAACTATTCCCTTCCTGACGTTGTTGAATCATTATTATTCTAAATTCAAATATTAATGTTTTTGGTTTTTGCTGATTTGGAACTAGCCATTTTGTCCTTTATAAGAACCTTCAAAAAGAACTATGAAAACGAAGCTGAATATGCAGTATGGTTGTATCTCAAAAGTATCCGCTCAGTAAAGGCAACCGACTGCTTACACAGTAAACATATACAAACATAATATGATAGTCACAGTACTTCCGACTGTACAACAGTATCACCAAACCCAGAGTGCGCGAGGGGTGTACTACGGCTTCTTTTGTTTGGCAACATGGCTCTATCCGATTGGTTCACTGCACAGTCCGTTGCAAGATACATGCATTAGTTACATAGGGTGATATCTAGGGGGTAATGTTTCACTGAACAAGTCTGATGTGAAGGCAGTGTGACCGCTGTGGTGAGAATAAACCAGTGGTATTGAGTTAGGCAACGTGAACGGGTCAATTGTGACAGCGAACATAGTAACAAACCTATGGGAATCGGATAAGGAGACAGAGGGAATGCGTGAACCTGGATAATAAGGAATTAATGCAAGACATATGGTATGGTTTCTAAGGCAATTGTGATACCTTGAAACGAAATCTAGTCTAT
>CALYDF020002782.1:0-22445 GCA_944474145.2 Dicrocoelium dendriticum | reverse complement strand
ATAGGTGCACATAGTAGAATTGCGAGCAGAATTTCAGCCGGGTTAACACTAGTAATCTGATACGAGCTTCATATACCCTTACCCATATGGGGACATTTTTGCATTTATGCAAAAACATGCAAGAAATTTACGTTGGGTTATTCACTGAGTGGATTAAGTGTGCTATCTAACTCATTATATCGGGAGTAGCACCAAGTACCTTTATCGGGTTTTACAAAAGTATAACGCTGTCAACTGGTTGGGCTTCACCCACATAGCGGGTGAATAGTGACAAGCCATTATGCATCTGTTTTGCTGAAATTCCATTTTGCCTAGTAAACTCACATCATTAGTGATGCGAGTGGAAAATTCCTCACCAATAACAAGTTGAGACTATAATTTTGCTGTTGTCCGTCTAACTGTTTTAAAATTAACCGGACGAATTATCAGTGATTTCCAGCTGACTTTGCCCTGGCCTTGAACCTCCTTTTGAAAAATACTTACTCGTTTCAATATAACTTACTCAGCCTTGGTCACGTGTGTTTTCGTACATGCCTTGGTCCAATTGAACCAAACATCGATTAATCTTTTATATTGCGTTTTCTGGTTAACTGCCCAGTTTTCTGCTTCCGCTTTCAATAGTCTATACAAATAACGCTCATTTTGGTAGACATGCAGGTGCCTGAAGTGAATTATTGAAAATAATATACTTCGCAAGCAATTGTTATTTTCTCACCCTATGGGAATAATTTATGAAGAGCGCAGTTACATTATTCTTTCAAGTGTTGCATTTCAATAGCTACGGGATGTGTATAAAGGAACTGCTATCAACTAATGCCACGAGTGGGACTTTCTATATAATCTTTCATTGAGGGTGGCGCACATTTTACATTGCTTCTCCATTCACAGAGGCTAGTGAATATGCTCCTAACTAGAGGGATTTATGTGCAAATTTTGCGCCAGTTACTTAAGGGTTTCTGGCGTGCTTACAAATAGGCTGGAATTTTCGGGATCTTGTATCGTTTGGATATACAAGATAAACAACACAATGAGATCTAGGTAAAGCGTTTTTGAATATAGCAGGGGATGAAGAAGTCAACACGGACTTAGCCATCTATTTTAGCCTGCTAACTATTTATCTTACACTGGTAAACTTGTTACGTTTGGCGTATGAATGTTTCGATATAAGTGTGTGGCACTCCTCTGGACCTACCCGCTGGGAATCGACACATTTCTTTCACCACAACAGAATTTCTTTTGGAGATCAGTAATCTGCTCTTTCCATGGTTTTAGGGATAGGTCTCTGGCTTAAGCCGAGTCTTGATAACTGCTATATTGCAGTCGATGTTAATGTGGCGGAGGCATTTTGTGGTAGACGTGCCCGTTCATCGCCACACAACTGAAATTTTATTTTGTCCCAACCTCAAAGAAAGCAGTAGAGTGTGTCCATAAATGATGGACGTTTACAAGGGAAATTGAGCGGAAGTTGATCATTTACAACGGTTGACTGAACTGTAAACTAGACGGATGCCCGTGATGTGTTTTTGCGTGGAACAGCATCACTAACCAAATCGCTACTGGTTATAGAGATGCAGCACGTACGCAACAAACATAGTTTCCTTACTGATAATTGGCTATTTGTCATTTGAGCAGCAAGCAGAAAATTGTCCGCCCCCTTTGTGTGATTATTCAGCCATCTTTCTGACATTCGATGTGGCGGTATTTCCCGCATCGCACGTTGGATTTAACGTGGATACTCGTATCAGAATTCGCGCAAACGGACGCGATAGCATTTCTTACAAAATAACCTAGTTTATCGCTATTCCAATGATTTCTGAATACTATGAAAGAGGATGGCTAATGGAACACATTAACATGCTATGTAGATCGGTAGTCAAACATTTTGATGGAAACGTATGGTAAGATCAAAAGTCAGATTTTCGAAGGTTCATTTGGACAAGCTACCAAGGCCATGAACGATTTGGTCTTGCAAATTATGATTCCACTAGGACTCAGCGGAGAGCAACAACATAATATTTCCTGGCATGGGATACTGGGCATTAATTCTCATTAAGAACAAGAGGCGATGAGACGGAGCATTATCACATACTCCCAGTTATCCGTATTAGCGAAAACGGTAGGTTTATATCGTTTCCCTTACAATGTACTGAAAGACTTCAAGTTAACAGTGCAATCAGTAATGAAAAACTTGTGTTTTGAAAAAGTTTGTTCTCGGTAATAAAAGCATACATATTAGATTCGCTTTGGTCTAACACGGGCCATTCGAATCTATTGTTATACGGAATTCGCACGTGAAATCTGTTTTGTTTGAAAAAAGTCTTTATATCCTTCCTGATACCAGCAATCTTTGGGACCACATTATTTTCTAGACAGTGCTTATAATTATAGAGGATAAGATTGCCGGTGGACATTGGTTGATGCTACGTCGATTGTAGTAAAAGTGATGTATTTACGGCGCTTTCAAGGCTTAAGTAACCATTATTTTTCTTGGCAAATGGTAAACCGTCTTATGTACAATAGTTCATACTTGATTTTTTGATCCAACAGTTTTGGTCAATACACGGAAACAGTCTAGAAAGATAATCAATTGATATTTCTTTTTTAAAACATTTTCGTGTTTCCTTTCGTCATCCAAGTTGATTTCTTTGCATGTGACCATAAACAATTCAAATAAACGTCTATTTGTATGCAATTTCTGAGCCAGCATTATTTGATAGGGGAAGTATGTAGATACATAGAAAACGAAACAGCGACGCAATGACTGCGAAACAAATATGAAGCTTACGTCAAGGATCAAATTGGCTGCATAAATGTGCCAAATTTGATACAGCTAACCATGCATGTGCAATATAATAGCTTTCGAACTCTTCAAGTGTAGAGTTGCTGAGAGGGAAAGACGAGGCCACGTATATATTTCGCTTGTGGTTATCTAGTGTTGTAGCTGCCAGCAATTAAATGATGCCACTTATTTGTTCGGACAGTACTACAACTCAACCATGTCAGATACATTATTACTTTGATTTTTATCGATTAACGCTTGTATATGCCCGTTTTATACCGTCTCACATAGCTATAATCATCAATTCCGGCCTTTTTTATAATCACTGTGGTCATCAGGAAATAGCTCGTTGTTATTCTTAGAGACTTGCGAGGATAGGCGTCGTCAATCAGTTTTGCACCTATTGCTACCAAAGCTGGCTGATGTCTTGTAAGCCTTTAGTCCAGCATAGTCTACTTCGTGTCTCGAGGACTCTGCATCAGCAGTGATTTTGCGGCGCTAAATCCAGTAGCAAACCCTTTTTACTGCAAACATGATTATCCGTGTAGCACACATTTGACATAAAAGTTACTGCTTACCATTCCCCTATACGAATGCTATGTATATCAGCGTCCATACACCTTTCTCGATATGGAAGCTTTCTTCCACTCAGCTTCAGGAGTTGGGAGCTCAGAAGAGACACGTCCGCTGATTCGGTGAGTTACAGTGCTTGTGGGCGAGGGACGGCTTTCTCGAACATGTGAAACCTCCTCCGTATGAGCTATATATTCTGGCCGGTACTACCGAATGCTTTTTCGGCCCTACCATGTCACCAAGCGCCTACTGATCAATTACTGCAAAATAACCTTCAGCAGTACACGTCACAACTGCTGTTCCGGGGTCGACGAGGATGTCATCCAAACCGGACTGTACGGTTTGCCACTTTAAACTGTAGCTATTCCTTGTTTGACCGAGTATTTTCCCTGTCGTGGCCACCTAGTAGTGCCTTGTGATCCATCACTGGCTTGATGTTATGCCAACTATTGAGATCATTGGCAATTAAGTGGAAGTTCCACTGCTGTACACTGAGAGGAGTATATTAAACTATAGGCGTAAACCTAGTTCTAGTGCCGATCATTTAGGTGCACCAAACTTTACTACCACTACGACAAGAAAATACGCTGCCGATTCCCACATGTAACTGACGTTTAATGGGGACGTGGATTAAGAACCAAGTTCAGTTCCGGATTTTATAGCACTGATGTTTGTGAAGGATCCAAGTGTTCAAACATTTTTGATAGGTCTATGTTTACTGATTATATTCCCATTCTAGCATCAACAGATTCAGTCAGGCTTGTTTGGGTTGAAACAAGGTAATAATGCAGGAATGATTTTGGCGGAATCCGTGCTGCTGTGGTATTGTTTCTCTTGGGTATCCAGTGAACGCTTCGAAGATATTAACTTTGATTACTTTGGCTAGCACATGGAAGTGTTCTTGGACGGTAGTTCGAGGATTCTGTACTATTTCC
Organism: Dicrocoelium dendriticum; assembly: GCA_944474145.2. Classification (NCBI taxonomy): domain Eukaryota; kingdom Metazoa; phylum Platyhelminthes; class Trematoda; order Plagiorchiida; family Dicrocoeliidae; genus Dicrocoelium; species Dicrocoelium dendriticum. The sequence continues at coordinate 18,158 of CALYDF020002782.1, read as the reverse complement.
ACCTAGGTACACATGACACACTATGCCATGTTTCCACTTTGTGGAAGCTGAATTTCATCTAGGCAACATTGAAGGAACCAATGCAACGCTTCAATGATATTCATGGCGGTGGCCTGTAGTGTCTTTTGGGAGATATCAACCACGGCAGGATAGCACTATCCATACAAAGTGAGCATTTCATTATATTCGCTACGGTGGAGGATACGTCGCCGTACACTTAGGAGCGGTGTGAGCTGTGGAGTAGGTGGATAAGAGGATAATTCAATCTGGGAAGTCGTATGAGGTGTTATGAAACCGCGACGTCTGTCTCTTATGTGGTTAGAGCTAGACTATTAGCGGTAGATAGTATTGCGCTTCCGCACTGCGCATTCCTGAGCATGCCAACGTGCTTACACATAACATAAGTTGGGCATCGTGTTGAATTTCATCGATAAGTATTATTGGTGTCTGAGTTTGTCTTCAACAACCGGCTCGACGCAATGTTTTGTTAAGCTATGTAAATATCCTAGACACATACGCTCGGAAAGGACGGATCAATTTAGTCATGCATTTGTGTGTTCAGCTCTTTAGGAAGGACTTTGTTTGTTTTGGACCGTACGCCATTGATTTTTGATGCATATATTACCAGCAAAGCGAACTGGGGGAAGATCCCTTCAGATGATTTCCGGAGGATAATCAGTTAGATTAGACCGATTGGTTACTTGTCGAGATCATTGTGGTTGACGCAATTGGATGTATTGGTGCTTTGACCGGATAATTCCTCGTGACAGATTTAACGGAATAGCAGCGTCGTATGTTCTTTGCGGCCAAGTAGTGCATCTATGATTAAATTGTGGACCATTATTTTCTCGTTGGTAAGCATGAGATATAAAACAGGTGGGCTGCCACCTGATCGAAATTACTTTGGAGCGTTGACGTATTTGCATAACTGTAAAACGACGAGTATCTTTTTTAAGTTCACCTTTAAATATTCGTCATGAACTGATTTGGGTTAGATAGCATGTAGGTTGTCTTCCCCACCAGAAGGACGTGGCTGCATAATCGTACTAGACAAGCTTCATAGTATAATATATGCGGTGACCCATCTTTAAGTTAGGTATTGAAGTCTGGTAAACTACTGCTGTTGAGCAAACATCAAGTCCGATTGGCGCGAGTGGCGCGATACATTCTCAAGAGCTCCCTACACTTATCGACTCTAACTTTCGAATTTTGCCGATAACGAGATCCTTGAGGTGAAATCAATAAATACTTACAGAACGCGAGAGCACTTCACTAATGACGCACCCTTCATCTTGTGCATTTGTCTTCCCCTCTAACTAGCTGGAAGTCCTAAGTTCAATGACTGTAGAAAGTACCAATTTCAAGTATCCATTTTACTGTAGTCAACTGGGTTTCGTTTGCGTTTTGAGTATTTTTGCCATGGAACATACAGAATATGCGAATAGGAGAACAGCCTTTATATCATCTGGCTAAATTGTTAGTAGGGGTAGCCGTGGTTCAACTTTGGCAACGAAATGGTATGAGAGAACAGACGACTCAAACTGGTTGATTTAACCTGGATTGTTGATATTTAACACATGAAGTACACCTGTTTTGATCGTGGAGGGTTAGTTTATAGCAGGGATTGCCGGACTTATGGTACGTTAGAGCATATACCATACGCAAAATTTAAGATTTCGTGAGCTAAGTGTGCTGAATTCTGGGTCATTGCTTTTAGGTCTGGCCTAGGTTCACTAGTGGAAGTTTACGCTTGATGTGGGCCAGCTTGTTTGAGACGTTGATTCAACTGGGATTAGTGGGACAACTCTTACAGCGGCAATCCCTTCTATAATAATTGTCCGTCACACTTCTGTGCCAAATCAGATCTATAGTTAGAGAGAGGGAAAGCCATACGCTCGGCACAGAACGAAACGGAATCGAAACGAATAATAATAACACGATTCCTCACATTGCTGAGATTCAAGTGGGGGCATACTAGATAGTATTATTATAGCAATTTGAAAACTCTTATTCAATGTTTACACTGTTAACAGCAGTTGTTTCTACATTGTTAACGCTTGAGTGTTATTATTTTTGCTTAGCTTTCCGTTGGGAGGCAGTGTGCACGATAATGCTTTTCATTTTTGTGAAATACCGGTTACTGTAACTTTCATACGTGCAGGCTTATTCCAAACTTTATCGGCCAAGCGATTAATGAAAAATGCACGTATTAATTGAATGTTTCTCTGTGGATTGGGAGGGGGCGAATTGATAAATGTGCGGTAAAATGACTATGTACCTCACCGCCAAATGCTTATCAGCTTCTGAGCTTTCTGCGATAAAACAAGGGTTGGTTGATGGTTGCAATTACATAGAAGTTAGTGTGTCGTTTAGACCGTCGCTTTTGTTTTGTGTTTGGCTCTAAGGACACATGCACTTAGCTACTAGTTGGAGAAGTGACCGCAGATACCGCGTAGTATATCACTTGAGGATGCTAATGTGCTTGATGCGCTTCCTTCAAAGGGCCTGCATAACTAACATAAAATACGGGCGCTTGTAGGTTTCAACCAGTGGGTTCCTAAAATAGCGAGCATAATGATCTTATAAGGGTGAACTCTTCGATACATAAAAGTGCAACAATAAAGCAGATAACTCCGAATATATTTAGTTACAACTGTGTTAGGTGAAATAAAATAGGCGTGTTAATCAGCGTGAACCGAGCACCAAATCTGGGCAACTGTACATGGCTACCATACCATACCGCCCGCCAGAATTGTGCGCTGTATTCGAAAATTTTGTATTATGGATCATATGGAAATTAATTAGTATGTTGTATGTTCTCTAAAAGTCAATTGCACATATGGTAGCAAGGTAATATTTGTTCATCGAACAAGAAATTTTGCTTTGTCCATTATAATTCTACCGGCATATTGTGCCAAGGAAGCTAGTTCGAAAACACATCATCGGTAGCAAATATTCTAGTGTTGTTTGGTACAGTGGAAGTTTCAATAGGTTTTGGTAGCCCAAATATTCTGGCTCATCTGCTGCACATGTTTTAGGTGCTTGACTCCTTGAACCGATTCCGGTGACCTAATGAGCACTTAGTTCTTATGAAGCAGCTATAATTACGGACTATTCCTCTCAGTGAAACGAGGCACGAATTTCGAAATATATACCACCACATCCCAGAAAGAAAAGTGGCTGACATCTGGATTTCAGTATTCCGAATCACTTTCTCGTCTCCCGTTTCTTCACAATTTTATTTAACTTACAATTCTAGCAATATGGCAGAGCCACTCGATATGCCTCTGAAGCCTATGGAATGCTGAAAGCCTATTTGTGTTTTGTCGCAGAGAAAACAGTGCGGTCCTTTCCGTAGACACCGTCTCGTTAAATGTGTTTCAGGGTCTTCAGTACTACGTAAGTGAATGCAGCGGAGAAGTCGCACAATTGTTATAGCAATTCTTAAAACTTCATACTACTGTCTGTCTGCACTGAAATCCCTTTACTACGGTACTCTTCTACGATGGAAAGCTTTCAGCATCCAACAACGAGATTAGCTTTCCATTGAAAAGACTGAGCAAATTTGCCCTTATCTGAGGCATGGAAGATGCATCCTCAATGGTCACTCTGTTTAAGCTCTCGCTTTTAAGCACTTCCTAAGCTCGACAGATAGGGTGTAAACGTTTCATCCTAATACGAGATGACCTCCTAGCTTCATTTGTGTGTCCAGTGTAGTCTCATTTCATTGCTTGCCGATCGGTGATCGATGGGCCAGAGGATTTTGCATTTGCCCCTTGCGTGTTGTCCACAGATCAATAAGTAACAAAGTGAGACTGCACCAACAAAATAACGCTTTGAGAACGTCACGTCTTTTGGTGATGAAACGTTTATAACCTAATTACCAAAGCTGACGCACACATAATTATCGGATGGATAAACAAGATATACCAAATATCATTGTCATTCTAAACTTTGCCTAGTCTTTGAAATCAATATTGAATATGTAGGTACAGTTTGCTCTTGTCTTCAGCAGAACCGGTGCTGAAAACGGGTTATGGTTCGTCTAATGATCACATTAACTTGCCTATCTACAACCTGCTACCCAGTTATCGGCTGTGTTCTGTGATATTGTTTTGAAGAACGATTTGCCTTCTCTATTGAGATTGACGGTATCCGGTTTTCCACAAAATTACATTATCCGTGACTCATACTTGCTTCCTCGAACAGGTTCGCATTATTCTTGCAGCAGTGCTCTGTGTAAGCTTACCGGCAGAACCGTCAAGACTTCTATCAAGTTGGAATTTCCTCTGCGCTTCTAGATTGTTTCGTTTCCCATGATTACCAGTTCAGTTCTCCGAGCAAGTGTAGCAACTAACCGATAAACAATATTAATACCGACTATATTTTCTGCACCCTCATGCACTACGAAATTAAATTCATGGTGAGTGCTTCATATTCTGGCGTGCAACCGTTTTACCTGATTCAAAAATCAGATGCATAAGAAATGCGCTGGCTTACCGTCCCGAGGAGACTGGACATTAATGTGGTGCGACGATTTGTTTGCCTCAATGAATCATTGAGCTATGCTGGGTGGTGCTTTCTCACTTTCAGAATCCCTCATCCAAGATAGGTCAATAGTTAGAGGCCAGATAATCGCAGTCTCCTGGTCCTCCAGCTTGGGGATTAGAGTGTTACTGGCTCCTTGGTCCATAAAATGGACTCTGTAGCTCAGTGACACAACCCCGTTGAATCAACTAGGCTAATGAACAATACGGGAGCTGTATCCGTAGGGTAACAAGAGGTAACGAACTCAACACACTGAATCATCAGTCGTAACCATCTGGATTTTACACAACCAATGAGAAGAGGCATGCTGTGTTCCAGCCAGCTAATAAAACGTCAGTCAAGTTATGTAAACCACAGGCTTCGGTTTTGAACACTAATCTTTCACCTGTCCAGGCCTGGGCAACTTGACATAATGTTGTCGTAGCAACCACCAATTGGCAGCACTTGGCCGAGGCGATCAGACGAGCTGGCTCTTTCGGTACATCTGTTACTTGGACTACATCAGTGAGAACAACGTGAAAACCTATGTCGTTACACATTACGATATGCTGTCCAAGCTCGTGCAAGAAACCGACTGGTCCATCCTGGCCGAGACGTTGTCCGATGTCGCCTGGATAGTGCTTGTCGCTCCATTCACAGAGCTAGTGGCAAATGCATCAGAAAGTAAAGTCTTTCGACCGAAACAAGTGATGTTCTTTCTAAGGAGCCGCATTATTAAATGCAGCGGATTAAGGGATTCAGCCTGGCGTGCTTACAAAGTCCGTCCAAGTAACCTGACCTGCGGTGCTTACACAGCTCAACGAAACCACTGCGGCAAGTTGATCCGCGAATTTTCTGCCATCAATATTTCCGCAAATTTTGAACGCTTACGTGAGACCCCACGAGGAATATGCGAATATGTCTGTCGTCCCCGGCGCAAGCGCGAAAGCAATGCACTTGAAGCTCCACAGCATAGAGCAACCAATCTCGTTAGAGGATTGTTTCATCTCTACTGCCAACGGAGACTGCAGCCCCTAAGATTGTACATTGGTGAATATCGATGTCAGCGAGCAGACCTAATCATGGTTTGCTTAATACCGAAGAACCCAACTCACCCATTTCGCAATCTGTTGCAGTGGAGCCAAAATACCAGTCTGAGAGGTCATCAGCTCAAAATGTCTAAGCACTACAGTCGACATGATTGTCGACGAAACGTTTTCTCCTTCCGTGTGTCCCGTGCCTAGAATGACCTCCCACTCACGTTATACTTGCCTCTACATTAACGCAATTCAAAAAACCACTTGACGAAGCTCTTTCCAACTTGCAGTACTTGAAATAGTCCGTTGCACTTAGAAGACGAAATGGCTTAACGGCCCTCTCCGCAACGTGGCGGTGAGGGTACATGCAGAAGTGTTCATGTGGGTAGTCTAGATGTATCTAAACAGGATTAAGATACACATCTGTCAAGAGAAGCAACACAACGGTGAGCATTGTCCTTTCGTTTTTTCTTTCTCACGCATTTACTGGATTACAACAGCTCTCTATACTATGTTGTATGTGCACATTCCATCCCAACTTCAAACTATCGTTTCGCAGTAGTGCATTTAAAGGAAAGGAAGGAAAAGGAAGCAAACAACGTTGCACGAATTATCGTGGCATCACCTTGATGTGTCGTGTGGGAAAATTGTTCACCTGAATCTCGCTCAAACGCCTCGTCTCTCAGGTTGTGGAACCGAACATGGCGGAGGAGCAATGTGGATTCCGTGGGTGCCGCATCACTATGTATATGGTGTCCTCGGCTCGGCAGCCACATCAGAATTGCGGAGAGTGACACCATCCATTGTACTCGCTGCTTGTTGACTTCACTTAGGCAGTTGATACAGTGTACCGCGAGGCATTGTGGCTGGTGTTGGGTAACTTTGGTTGTCCGAGTAATTTTGTCAATTTATTTGAACGTCAGCACAGTAGTATGCGGGCGAGGGTGCCGATGACTGGACATGCCTCGGATGCCTTTGATGTTGTCTCTGGTGTGAAACGCCTGCTGCGTGTAATATTTAACTTTATGCAATGATGCTTTACAATTGTAATGCAGCTTGTGATTGCGTTGTTCGTGTGGAGCACCGTTTTGTTGGTTGGTTGGCAAATCTCAGTTCTCCCGGGTCGAGGACACAAGTGCGTGAGACAACTATCCATAGGTTGCTGTTTGCTGACGACTGTACTTTGTTTGCACACCGCGCGGATGAGTTGTAGCACATGGCAGGTGCTCTCGCTTCGACAGCGGCCAAATTCATGCACGTCAACAACACAATCAAGACTCTTTGCCTTTCCCAGCCTTCAACCGGAATGAAGTCCGCAGGCCTGCCCCAAATCCAGGTTTCAAATGAAGTGTTGTAAATCACTACTAGATTTTTCTACGTTTGGATCATGAATACAACCAACCTGCAGATGAGGAGTGAGCTGCGCACCTGCGTATCGAAGGTGGCCGCTGCATTTGACAAGCTGGAATGTTGTGTGTGGAACAACCAGCAGCTCAATGTCGGGACGAAGTTGATGGTATCTATTTCGATGGTTTTTCCGTTCTTCTATACGGCAGGGAAACCTGTAGGCTCTATCAGAAGGAGGTCCGTTATCTGGAGCCCTTCCATCAACAATGTGTGCGTCGTATTATGCGCATTTGCTGGCTGGAGCGCGTTGCAGACACGGAGGTGCTCCAACAAAGTGGCATATGTCAAGCGGTCTGCATATTTCTGCTGAGGCACCTGAGGTGGCTTGGACATACTCGCAGCGTTCATTTGACCCGGATACCAAAACAGCTGCTTTATGGCTAAATGGGTTCAGAAAAGAATGAATGGAAATACCGAAGTTACGTTACACGGTAATAATCAGTATGTGTTTATCATGAGCTAATGTTGATTTCAGATGTTAGAATGCGATGGCAGTGGATAAGCGCTGATGGCGGTAGTATACCGAGAGGTCGATTGCCCAAGTGCACGTGAAATCACTAGTACACGCAGGAGAATCTTAGGTTGGGAAAGCGGCAGGCGCCGATGGTGGATAACCCATTAACATCGAGCACACATGCGGTCGCGAGTGCCTGAGACAAGAGGGCCTGGTAAGTCAGCAGCGTAGCCACGTCGGGCCAACATCTATGGGCAGACGAGTATGCTAAACGTGTAGGCACTATCAGTGCGGCGCTTGGTAAGTTTGCTCCTTCCATTTCCGTTTACTAACCAAGTCAATGAGGCGGTTGCTTTGGTTCGTGTGCAGCGTCGTCGCTGCAATTGGTCTGTGCGTGTGCCTGTGCGTTGATGCTTGCATTTCCGGGCTAGGCTCTCTATTGACATCCTCCGTGTAACTCAGCTTGATGTGAGTGTTGACCACCTCATCTATACTAACTACAGGAGACAGTTGGTCGTTGCTTGAGGGGACGGGGTGCCCGGTCTTCGTGGCCGTACACGGCTCAAAATGGTTCCATCCAGTGTGAAGCGTACTACGGCCCACCCACCGACATGTGTTCGTTTGGTACACATGATTCCCCCAGTTAGGGTTGTACGCTTCCGCTCTGTTTGTTGAAGGTGTTTGTGCCGGCTCCGTTGATGATACCTGGCTCCCATCCACATGACTCCAGGTCTCTTTCCTTCGGCTTTACACTGGATATGAGGTGTGTGGGTGGAACTGTGGGTGGTGCAGCGCAAAACCACCCATGGTTTCTCGGCAGCCGCAGGCGACCTGTGGCTGCCCCCGTAGATGCCGCAGTAACATGCAGCTCAGGAATCGGACGCTGTCAACCACACAACACTAATACTGGAATAGGCAAGCTATTTATTCGACAGTCTACCGTTAATTTCATGCTGACTAAATACCTCTGGAGAGCCGTTGATGTCACTTAGTCACCGGATAATCAGTGTAAACCGATCAGGTAATAGAAAGGTAAATACATGGAATAGAAGAGTTTCTCGTTTACCCTTTATATCACTGGCACCCTGTGACCGGTTTCGTCCTCTTTTCGACTAGTGAGGTTGAGTCTGAGCTGGTAGTAGAACTCCGAGCCTAATGGTTAACGGTTCACACATGATAACAGGGTCATTTATATCAGTCAGTACTTTTTGGAACGCTTGTTGGACGGAATTTAAGTGATTGTTGAACTGATCTCATACGCAACAAACGTCCAAGCTAAATATGTCATTGCTCGTACTTTTATAATGATCTAATCTCCAAGGCTCTCTTGCACACAGCAGGACCCACACTGTCGTATACTGAAAATGGAAGTAGTAGGTAGAATGCATCTAGGGGACCGAGTGAAATTGTTTGCGTAATATTTATTTGTTCTTGCAACCAATCAGTGAGCAACGTTGGATGCATTGGACACCACCATGAGGATGAGTGAAAGTTTCCCGATTGACCATGACAAGCGTAATTGTTCAGTGGCAAAATTAGTTACGTACAAATAATCTCTGTATCTCAAAGCTTATTTCCCTTACGGATGAGCTTAGTTTCCTAGCGTACCGCAATTACAGCGAACACTCGTTAAAGAAGTCGGCATTACCGGCCCATTTGGATCGTTGGTTATATCGATATCCCTGATCGACATAAGATTGTTTATTTACCTCCGTCGCAAATGAAATCCTGCCTTGCGTGAGCACTCGATCATACGGCAGAGCAAAAGGCAAGCTGAATTGCACCATTTTGCTACTGTTAGCGAGACTATTGTTTAACGCCAGATTTCCATACAGGGACAAAAGCTCTCATCAGGACCGATGCTTCAGTCAGCTCAAAGGCACTTTATTGATTTGCAGGGTATTTTGTACGCTGCAACGCTTTCAGCACAAAGTTGCCATTACGTTTATGGCGTGCCTTAGCGAGAAGCACCTGTTAACCAAATGGATAGATTACACGTTCGAAACTGGCGAATAATGTTTATTACATTTAGGAACAGGAATAAATAGAATCCGTGAGAATTCATCGAAATTAAAACACAAAATTAATCTTGGTCAGTCAGTTGTGGATGGAAAAAGTTTCTTTCCGCTCTCGCGTTAATTTGAACTCATTTATGAATCGCTTTATATATGCATCATACTTGTGTGATATATTAGTCAACAGAATCTTTCCTACTGAGTCGAAATATTAAGAAGTGTGCTTCCAGAAAACTCGCAACGCAGCACCATTATGTTGACCGACTGAATCAAACGTTTACATGTGCCCAGCACTGTCATGGCGGGACTTTTAACTCGGCCGCCGCTTGTTCATAGAAAGCTTGCTGTTTCTTTATCTGCTCTGGATTTACCGGCTTGGCTGGTCACAAAATCACTAATACTGTCCTTCGCCAAACTTGAAAACGGTATGAGATACTACGCGTACAAGGCAAGTTATAAAAAGTTTTTTGTAACATAACGAAGCTTCTTGTGAATCGATAAACTGGGCTTCGGTACTGTTTCCTCCAACCGATAGAGATACGGGGACGTTTGTGCGAGTGACACTTGTTTCCTTAATGACATTTTATCCAATTGTAAAATTTTGCATTTTACTTGTGTTGTTTTAGAACATACCCAGTGGTTATTTTAAAATGCTGGAAGTGCGCGCACTCGCGTACCACGAGCATAAATTGACTTGACTTGATAGCTCCGGAAGCGGCACTCGTCTTGAGCAAGTCAAAAACTTAGCTATCTTAAGTCATCCAGCTGAGCGAATTGGTTGGACAACTCATATTTTGCCTCGCGCAGTGGTGGAGTGTATAATACATATTATTTGCTTACAACTAACGGATGGTCAGAGATTATCTATAATTAAAGATTACTTTCCTACTAACATAGCATCAGGGTCAACTAAGATGGAACTCGCCGACTCTAGCTAACTGATTAGAATTATAAATTACATTTGCCTAACTACTTCAGTCAATCGCAAACACATTAAGTTGCGCTAAGTAACCGGACTTGATTAATCTACTCGAGACGAGACGGTTAATCTCAGAACCATTATTAGGTTAAGATAGCTGGGATAAAGTGTAGCGAAACATTGTCTAGACTTTTAAACCGTCTCTCGAGTATACAGTTGCACAAGTATATCCCACGGGAATGCGCCGTCAGTAGGGCCGATCACAACGGTTAGTGCTGTTCGTGAAGATTATTCTGGCCTTTCCCACCACGAAAATTCGAATCCATTGTGTGATCAGTTTCACAAGCGGCTTTCACACTAAGCTCCGAATGTAACATAGATAGCAAATCCTATAGGAGCGAATGCTAACGGCGAAGATATATGTGAAACTCCTATACAGCAAAATGCGCAATGGCCACTACACCGTTCATTCCTCTTACTGAGGCATCGCTAATGTGTAGTCGCGTTGGTGATACCTTGTAATTGGCTTATCTTTAAGCAATAATGCAACTCTCCGAATGTTGGTTGCACCTAGAATATTGTCGAATAACCCTACCTTGCGCCAGTTCTGCTTTCAGAGGCTAACCCTTGAGAAATATTGTTCTGTTAATCGAGGCCAACTGGTGTGGCTGAAACGTTCATACTTCCGTATGTGCACGCTAGTTATTTGTTGTTAATATGTTTATAGCTTATTGTAGCTGAAAATACTAAAACATCCCCGAATGGACCTTACTCACATGTACAACAACACAAATGTAAATACAATTTAATACGAAAAAGCATTGTTTATGTTTTATGAGTGATCAGTGCATTAGGTAGAATTAGCCATGCCCAGTATTATCGATCCCATAATTGAAAGTATGAGTTCGCAGCTAACCCTTATCATATTACCATTGAACCAATCCGAAATCCGATGGCTACCAGAAGGCGTCTGTTAGTACAGATATATTTACTGTTAAATGTATTTGATTACTGTGTAAATACAAACAGGGATTGAAACACTGTTGTGTCATCTTGGGTGTGATAGAATATCGGGCTATGACTCAACTGACAAATATTCACAAGGTGAAGATCTGTGAGCTCGCTATAACAGTGAAGCTCATGACTTTGAATGCTTGGTGAGATGGTCGCACAAACCTTGCTCTGTCAATCGTTATGGATTTGCGGAGACCATTTTTGTCTCCCAGTCCAGCTCATATACTAATTCGATTAAGCTGAAGGAGTGCTATCCAGAGCTGTCAGTCAAACGGATATAAGACCAACGGTTCGCTATTCCTGGTTCTTTTGCTATTTTGGCGCTTTCCGCGCGTGCGCACGGCTGTCAAACTTCATCCTTTCGGAGTCCAACAAGGCAACTTCTGATCTCATCTGCAAGACCACGCTGAGGCCTCTAAAGCAAGCCTACATTCGTCTAAAGCTGTTGCTCTAGCAAACAGATATTGGAGAAAGACCGCCACTTCTCCTACGTTTACCGCGGCATTGCTTGCAACAAGCCTTCGACTTCATTCGACACACCGTAATATCACGTAACCGGATTCTGGTCGATAACTACGCGCAAAAACGCTGCGCGTGAAGTCACACTACCACCAGTGACGCATCTCGCAGTTCACATCGGAATAGGTGGCTGGACCCAAAACGTGACCTGCGAAAAGATCAGCTGTCTAACACCTGGCTAACCAACACTGTGGAACGTGTATATGAGTCCCAGACGCACTTCAAATCTCTTACTACTCTATCCTACGAGATAGACCTCAGTAGATGTTCTAGAATCTTTAGATCACAACAAGCCGTGTAGTTATTGAAATAAATACCATCCATAAAAATCAGTGATGTAACGACCAGAAAAAAATACGGGAAATTGCAGCCCAAAACCTTGGTAATAAGTCTTAGATATGCCTAATATGCTCAAGGGCATTAAACTCCTCGAGGAAGAACTCAGTTCACCTGAAAACATATGCAGTGATTTTAACTCTAACTACGACCAAATTTTATCATTTCCTGAACTAATCAGACTCCGCTAACGCGTATTTGGATAGACTATGTATGCCAGTTCATTATTATCACTTATCATCTCTGAAAGCCAGCAGTGTGTGCGTGGATCAAAAACTGTGATTATATTAAATATACCTGATAGGCTGAGTATCGAACAAATTAAAACCGCCCTCCTCATCGCCTGCAACATGGATCGGTTTAAGTCTATAAGTCACGGAATGGCTCTCCATCAACGCGACAACGTCCAACGTCCAGTGTCTATGTCACAACAAACTCCAGACCGTTGGTATGACTCGCTAGATCAGTCACGGAGAAGTAACCAATTTCCTGAGGCAACTGGTGACACCATAACCTGGCTGTAGGACCAAGGTTAGAAACTCGGCTGGACACCCTCATATCCCACAGCTGACAGTGAACGCAAATTGGCAGAACACTAAGCAAAATGGAACTGCAGTCAGTGACCGAACTTTGAAAATTCTTAGGGCATTGCCTACTCAGGACAGTAACATCTCTCAGCTACTCCCACGACAGCTAGTCTATGCCCCGTCGACATTCCCTCCCACGGAAATTCCCAAAAATCCCTTTTAAGATATTATAACCCCCACTAATGGGAGTTCCATCACTGGACCCCACAAATCAACAGTTTATCTCAGTACTTGCTTTTTCAGTACACCTTCTTCATTGGAGTCACATCAACCTAGAGATCTCCAAATCAAAAATGCCTCATTGTGACACACCACCCATAACGATGCTGGCAAACCGTCCCTCCTAACCCTACCTCGACCAGCTCTTTCTATAAATTCTCTAGATTCCGCTGTTATAAACATTCGTTTCTTACTACCTAAATTGTATCTTTTACAACTTTCATCTGCCTTAATACTCCCCATTTGTTTTCATCACTGAAGCATGTTGCAAGTCAGACTTGAGTGACTCTCAGCCTTGGGTTATTGGCTACCACCTGTTTCGATAAGATTGTCAAAGAAAACGAGTAGGAGGATGCGCTATCTTCATTCGAAATGATCTCACAGTGATGCCTGTTGATCCTGACTCTCAATGACCTAGAAGATTTGTCGTGGTTAGCAATTAATTCCCGTGACTTACTACTAGTTTGCATCTATAGATCACTTAGCGTTACCAATCACCATACTGAACAACTAGTTGACGGTATCAACGCTGCTTCAAATATCTCCTACAAACATAAGTTTGTGTGTGGAGAGTACAACACTGCAAATCGAGTGAACGGCGTCAACACATAAAGTGTCAAGGAGCCTCATGTGAATAATCCATAGCATTCAGATCAATGGTTGGACTCAACAAGTTACTCAACCAACAAGAAGAGCCAATACATTAGATCTGATATTCACGGTGGGCATTCCATCGGTGCTCGTCGCTATTGACAGACCACTAATGGACTGCTACAGCAATACGGTGTTATGCTGCATGAATGTGAAAATAGCAAACAAACTACGAGTGACTAACAATTCATCTCGTCGCATTCGTCACATGGATTGGATCAAACGTGACAATCTCCTCAGTATCCTGAGTTGGGACAAATTCTTTTTAACAAAGGATCCAACCTTAGTCACCAACGAATTTATAAAGAATCTTATCACCTGTACCTATCTATTAACACCCAGACTGTGGAACAATCCACATAACAGTAGTAGTTAACGCAAAACATGCTTCAAAATTACCACCAAATTGAAGCAACTCAGGTCACATTGTCGAAAAAATAATAACTGCAATATAACTGCAAATTCATGAGAATCTACTGAAACTGCAACATCAAGTACTACAAGCGGAAATTACCTAAGAAAACAAAGCGCTAAAATGTTCTCTAAAATATATATCATTATTAACCTCTCAACAGGAGGAATCCAAAGCAGAAACTTCGAAACGAAAGTCTGACATTAGCAGATGAATCAAGAACTGAGGACGTTAGCCAAATGTGTGAATCACTGACCTCTTACTATGCAACCCCATTCAATACTGATATCAGTATGTCCCATCCATCCAATCGGCTGGCTTGCCGAACAAACTCCTCGTGGTGGCAGCTGGGCGGTTCGGGAATTTCCCGTTCCAGCAAATGGTTCAGCCGCAGTGTTCCACGACGTGGTTTGTTTTCGCCTGACAAGCCTTCTTCCTATAAAAAGCCACATATGTCCGTTTAACAACACTGTGACGTGGTGGACGTGACTGGCCACTAAATAAAGGCACTACTCTTTACTTCATGCTGGAGAAGCATGGTATTCCAGCAACATTTTGCTGTAGTTCTGGGGAGCATTGGGCCCCTGTTTGACAAAGGAACAAGCGAAAGGCGTATGAATTGAGCAATCAGTTACCGTAAATTAGCACCTTAATTTCTCCTCCATTTCGATCGCAACCCAAATGAATAACACGCCCATTGATGTAATGGTACATACTTCTCAAACATTAGGTTGTTTGCGATTGCTAGTGCTTATAATTTTCAAGCTTTTACAATACAAATCGGTTTTTCTATAGGCCTGTATTTTGAGAACCTTTCGCCCTTGTCACCTGCGCTTCGTCGGGTCAGGTGTACTTGTACGGTATTGGCTTGACATTTAAGAGCAATTAGAATAATAATCGCGTGAGATAACCCGGGTCCATTGGAAAGAAGTGGTTACAGTTCCAAAAGGTTAAGACGTCAATCTGGTGTAACAATGAGCATGAAGCTATTCCAATTGCTCCGTGTGCTGGGTCATTCACATGTGAGTTAGTGAGGATGTCGCTCTTCGCTTTATTTATGACGTTTCCGCTCTAATCTGAGCCCCTCCGTCAAAGCTGCTCCGACTAACCGAGTTAAAACAGTCAGCCACGCGTTCGATAGTTCCACACCGTCTATACTGTTTACGCAACAAATTGCCTTGGTGACTTCTAGTGCCTCAGAAAATAATCTTTGATAATTGGAGTTCATCACAGCCAGCTTCAAATTCAGATAGTCATCCACTTGCCAGGAACGCACTAGACTGCCATTTCAGCCTATTGGGTATCCTCACTAGTGCGTATCTATCGGATCCATCAAGATTCAAACCCATGACCACCAGGTATTTGTACCGGCAGTCAGTAGATAATGTCACCAGGCCACCGGGCACAGCTTCGGACCGTCATGTGTACATCAAAATTAATCTCTGGCTTGTGGTTCTCGCTCCCCTTCTAATCATTCTTAAGTTATCCTAGTTGATTGTGTGTCCCGAGTCTAGCGTATGTACTGTTACCGCCGAATGTCTTAATAAAGCTTTGAATTCAGGCTTATTTTTCGGTGGACGCGAAACGTACCCTTTGTGTTCTGCTATACAAGTGCGTATTTCGTTCCCTGTTTGATCTGTGTAGACTTGCACACAGTCACCGCAAACCATTGTGTTGACAAAATGGTCGTTCTGTCTTTTCGAAGTGGATCTTACAAACACCCCACTGATGAACGGAGCGCTTGACTACTTTGGAAACCACTCTTATCTGATCTTTTATGAATACCTGCCCGATCGCATCCGTGGTTCCCTCTTTATATGAGATTCCCACCGTCACAATTCACTCCGTCGTATGTTGTGAAAGTGGATTTAGCGCTCATGGAATTGAACTTTAACTAACCTCCAGGACTACCCACTACCTAATACTAAGTTCATTGCCTCTTTCCGTGCGGCCCTCCCGTCATCGTTCTCTGTGCACGGATTCTGGGCCCTGGAAACAAAGAGGACGCAATCACAGCATACACGTGTTTTGGATGACTTGAACTATGGTGTGTTCTCCATCTGTATCTCTTGATTTTCGGTATATGGTTGCCTTTAACCATCCTCCGTTCCTGTGAACTAAACAATCAAGGAATGACTGTGTAACACCGTAAAATTCTAGTTTCTTAGTAAATGTCATATTTTTACTAATGAAGTTCAGATAGTTCGTAAAACCATCCATCTTATTCCGCTTACTGATAACAATATTATCATCTTCGTAAAGCCCTAAATTCTTTGGTAATTTACTGGTTTATCAACGCCCACTTTTCAAACGTTTTTATGTATAGATTTGTCAGTTAAGGGGATAATGGCGACTCCATGTTAAGGCCAATTTACTAAGCTTGTAGCGTCGACTGAAACATTCACAATGACATACTAAGGCATACTTTCCTTCCTTTTATTATCCAGTCTACTAGAAGTTTCGTTCTTTCCCCCAGGATACTGTACTCAGTCAGACAGCGTTGTGCTACCCCAATGTGTCACACTTTGTCATATTCGTATATAATGAACTAACGTCGAAGCAAACCATTATTTCATTTGACTCAGTGGTCAAAACAGCCACTTTTTGCGCGTAATCAAGAGAGTACTTTATGAAATTCAATTTTCCCTGTTAGATGGTTTACCAAACCTGCCAGATATCTGGCTAGTTCCTAGGTAGGGGAACCGATGCCATTCACAATGGGTCGAATGGGAATGTAGGGTATATATATCTTCGGTAACCCGTAAACCCTTGGCGGCAGCGTCGATTTCGGATTTATATTATGGCTTTTATGTGACCCTACGCAATCCTCTAATCTTCTCAGGTAATTGATAAACTCCGTTTTATTCTTATTCATTATCGACGATATCGATTTCTTCTCCATCTCTTTCCAAGGCCCTGTTTTTAAATACTCTTCCATTTTTCTACTTAATCCGAGTTATTCATTAGCACTATGGTCTTACCTTTATCGGCTTTTGTGATTATAATGGTAAAGACTTCCTTTACGGATTTAAATACAGTACGCTCTGCTGTTGTTAGATTTGACTTCCCCGACTGTTGGAATCTGATAACGCCTGCTACGAGTGCACGAATATCCTCAGCATTTGAAACAGGTAATTTTCTTACTGCTGTCTCAATATTAAGCATGGCTTCTTTCGCACTTAGAATTGACTTAATCAGAGAAAAGTTTAGGTCCTTTTCCTATAGTCTACGTTCTGTTTCACTCAGCATCCTTTCTGACGTAGTAGCTACATTGCAAGAGTTCCTATTGGAATCGTACTTCTCAGAGAGAATTGTGCCCCTGATATGTACAGATCTTAAATCACCAAACTTAGGAATTTTGCTATCCTTCGCAGCTTTTCCTCGCTTGAAGTTAACCTCTGAGGTTTTGATGTAAAATCTCTGTTAGTCTAACTGCGTCACAACTGTCTTCAGCTCCCTACTAAGCCCAGACTCTGCACAGAGCAGAAGAGGAGAGTAAGGCCGCATGGTAAGAAGCAATGAACCAATGTATAGGAAGCGGATATCCGAGGCGGTTAGTTAAAGGGCAAATTGCAGTGAGCGCTAAACCCACCTTCACAACATACGACGTAATGGATTGGGACGCTGCGAATCTTAGATAAAGAGAGAAGCATTAAAGCGATTGAGCGGGTATTAAACAAAGATCCGATAATAGTGGTTTCCAAAGTGGTCAAGCGCTCTGTTCATCAGTGGAGCGTTTGTAGGATTCGCTACACGAAGATAGGAGATCCTTTGCGTCTATAAACTCCTCACTACTACACATCAGTAATATAAAAGTATTTACAGTGACTTGTGTGCAATTATACATAGGCAACACCGGGAACGAATTACACACTTGAATAGCAGAGCACAAAAGATACCGTTACTGTCCACTAAAAAGGAATCTGAATGCAAGGCCTTACTAAGACTTTCGGCAGTAGCGGTACATAAGCTAGACTCGGGACACGCAATCAACTGGGCCAACTTAGAAGTCATTGGGAGGGGAGCGAGAACGAAAAGTCAAGGTTAATTGCTGTGGCACT
>CALYDF020002781.1:0-12858 GCA_944474145.2 Dicrocoelium dendriticum | reverse complement strand
ATGATATGTCGGAAATGCTCTGGTGTCGAATTCATAACGGATACCAATCGCTGATGGTCGACGTGGTTTACAGAGCCCCTGCAGCACCTGGCTCACACCTATTACGTTCCTTGCGAACCCACAGCAGAGGAACAAACTGTCTCCTTATGGGTGACTTTAACGTCCCCGACATAATCTGGGACCTTCTTCACAGTGATCTCGCCTGACTCCTTTGAAGTTGATCTCCTTGATACCGTGCACGAGTGAAACCTGACACAGCATGTCTTGACACCAACGCGGATAGTCCCTGATCAGACACCAAACATTCTCTCACTTCGGCACCATCTGATGTCTCAGACCTAATGATCCTTCAACCTCTTGGGAAGAGTGATCACTGTACAGTCTGCTTTTCGTGGACACGACGTCTCACACTCCACGATCAGGGGACACTGCGTCGAAATTTCTGGCGCACTGACCAGCCCAGATTAAGAACTACTGCAAGTAACATGGACTGGAGTATTCCGCAATCCTTGGAGCTTGATGACGCATGGGAACGTCTGCAATCTATGATGATGCGGCTCATTGAACGGTTTGTCCCAAACTGCAAGAGCAGACCACCATACAAAGGACCCCCATGGATTGGTAAAGAAGTAAGATCCCTAATGAAAAAACCACGAAAACTATGGGGTCATTTCAAGAGCACAAGACTGACATCAAGCTACTTAGAGTACAAAACTGTCAGAAACCTGTGCACCCTGAGAAAAGGAGACAAAAGATTACAATACGAACATGGACTGGCTGTGGTATGTATGTATGTATGTAATCTCAACAGTCTAGTAACTAGACATAGAGCTAACAAAGCCATGGAAATCAGTGGATAAGAGACAGTCATTGCGTCATAATCATCGTGGCATGCTAGTTGAAGGTGGGCAACACACTTCAGCTAATATGCCGCAACAAAATGGAACATTTTGACAAAATACAGAACTAAACATTTTTAGTTTGTTTGTCACACGCCTATTTTTCTCTTTTTTTGTCATTTTCAATGTTGGTAGTATTAAACATGTGAATCAGTACAACACTGTACACAATTCTTCCACTGATTCCGGTTGCGGGCCATGTCTTCAAGAGTCCTAAGACATTGGCACTCCTCATCTTTGGGTCCCCATCCTGGAAGACGTACGGGTCCAACAGTGGCTAGACGCGACGTCAGCGATTTCATGTGCTGCCGCCAAGTGGAAGGCTGACCACCACGCGGTCGTTTCCAGCCAGGTCCTTGACGAGCGAATAGAGCGCGACGCGGTAGACACTCAGGTGCCATGCGTAGGACATGACCGAGCCATCTTAACTGGCGCAACAAAACCAGTTTGTTGATGGAAATACTTGCATTCCCCAAGATGCGACGTCGAACGTCATTACTGGTAACTCGATGTTGCCACCGAACACGAGCGATCCTCCTTAAGCAACCGTTATCGAACGCAGAAAGACGACGCATGTCTTCCACGCGAATCGGCCAGGACTCGCTCCCATACAACAATACTGAGCGAACTGATGCGCTGTAAACTCGGCCCTTTAGTGAGAATGAGACGTCGCGACGACGCCACAAGTGCCTCCGATTGACAAATGCTGATCGAGCTTTAGCGATACGAAGCGAAACTTCTTTGTTGATAATGCCGTCAGCGGCAACACAGCTCCTAAGGTAGACGAAACTATCTACCTGTTCAAGTTGTGCACCTTGGAGAGTGAGCACGGGAGCAGGTGAAAGCCAATCCTTGAGCAGTACTTTACACTTCGATGGGGCGAAGCTCATGCCATACTTAGATGCTTCAACCGCCAAACAATCCAGAATGAGTTGCATACCTTGAGGATCGTCACCAAGTAAGGCGATATCATCAGCATAATCTAAGTCGGTCGCGCGTTCATCCGGTAGAAGCTTTAAGCCAAAATGTTGGAAACCTTCTAGAGCATTCGATAGAACGTCGTCGATTGCGAAGTTGAAGAGGAATGAGGACATAGGGCAGCCCTGTCGCACACCGCTATTGACAGCGAATTGCGAAGAAAGCTTGCCGTAGACCTTCACTCTGCCGCATGTATGAAGGTAAAGTGCTCGTAAGATGGCGGTATATTTCTCTGGCACCCCGTTCTTTAGTAAGCAACGTCATAAAGCAGGTCGATCAACGGAGTCAAAAGCAGCACGTATGTCTGGGAATGCAACGATAGTGGGCCTGTGGTAAATGTGGCGATGTTCAAGGAGTTGGCGGAGCGTGAAGATTTGATCCACGCATCCCCGCTGCCTTGCGGACAGGCTTTTGAGCCAAAGACTTTGGATGAGGACCCTAGTCGTTCTCCTGTCTAGGTCTGGGCGCCCTGGCAGTATCCCAGCCCACATACAACCATGACATTTTCTTCAAACCTAAATTTCATCCTGCATCGGCCGTCGCGCAGATTATCAAGGGTCGCCTTATCTGCTGCATACAGCAGAGCGGATAAGCGAAAGCATGCTACTGCTGGCGCCTCCCTTCTTTCTTTTCCACCTTTTTCTCTTACTCCCATCCCGGCCCCCATTACTAACCTTCCTTCTATAATTCCCAGCTTAATTGACAGCAACCGACGTGCTACTGGAGTAGAACCATCTGCAGCCACCATCCCACAGCACCTATCGGACGCCTATAGGCAAAAGTCCCTTATAAGGTCACGCTGTCCCGTTACCATGGCGACATTCAACGTCCGCACTCTAAGACAAACAGGTCAGCAGGCTGCACTCGCACGCACCTTAGACACACTGGGTGTTGATGTGTGTTGTGTGTCCGAAACTAGGATTAATGACCCTAACGGGGTTATTGAATTGACTGCACCCGGCTTATCCTCTCGTTATTGGTTGCACGCATCCGGAGACGCCGATGCGGCACTCACGGGTCAAGCTGGTGTAGGTATCATTCTCAGCTCCAAGGCTGAGCCATCGTTGGTTGATTGGATTCCGGTGAACAGCCGTTTATGTGCAGCCCGTTTGACTACATCAGCTAAGGTGAATTCGCGAAGTAAAACAAAACGCTGTTTGTTTGTGATTTCTGCTTATGCTCCCACGGACTGCAGTTCTAATGCAGTCAAGGACACTTTCTATCACGAACTGAACACGCTGCTACGCAGTGCTACTAGTTCAGATATTGTAGTACTTGCAGGGGATATGAACGCACAAGTAGGGCGTCTGAGCTCTTCAGAAGCTCAGCTGGGTGGTAAGTATGGACTTAACGCCGAACGGACTGACAACGGCGAGCGTCTGCTGCAACTGTGTGCGGAGCACCAGTTGTTTCTTACTAGCACTGCTTTTAGACACAGTGGGCGCCGAAGTGCCACTTGGCGTCCACCTGTAGCTGGCCAGAGATGGACCCAAATTGACCACATAGCCATAAGTTACAGGTGGCGCGGTTCCATTCTGGATTGCCGCTCGTACTGGAGTACCTGTGTCGACTCTGATCATGCCTTGGTGCGCTGTCGTTTCTCCATGAACTTTACCGGAAGGCGCACAAAGCGTCTCCCCCGATTGG
Organism: Dicrocoelium dendriticum; assembly: GCA_944474145.2. Lineage (NCBI taxonomy): Eukaryota > Metazoa > Platyhelminthes > Trematoda > Plagiorchiida > Dicrocoeliidae > Dicrocoelium > Dicrocoelium dendriticum. The sequence continues at coordinate 9,334 of CALYDF020002781.1, read as the reverse complement.
CAACGGAGAAATTGTCCCAGCCCTCGGTCAGGCAAGCCTATCAAGAAGCACTGCATAGCGAACTCTCGCTGTCTTGTCCTAATGACACTGAACTTCAGTGGAATAGGATCTCGGCCGCTATGCACGACGCAGGAGCATCTGTTTGTGGCACTATCAGTCGTCATCGCACCAGTCACTGGATATCCGAGAGGTCCGTGAACCTTTTGGAAGCTAGAAGGCACCTCCCGGCTGGTTCTGAACACAATGTGACCAGACGGGCTATTAGGCGTGAACTAAAGCGGAGCCTACGTGCTGACAAGGAAGCCTGGTGGACCAGTCGGGCTCAAGAAATGGAGGAGGCAGGAGCAGTAGGCAATTACCGGAAGCTCTTCCAGCTAATCCGCACCACTGGTCCGAGGAAACCAGGCGTCAGTGAGACAATCAGAGACAGCGCGGGTGCGCTGATACACAATAATGAGCGCCGTATGGCTCGTTGGGCTGAGCACTTTGAACATCAGTTCAGCTGGCCCCCTGCTCCCGGACCTCTTCCTACTCAGGTGATGCAGGACGAGCCATGGACGGTTAGTTTAGAGCCCCCGTCGGAGGCCGAGGTCCGAAACGCGATCACAGCCCTCAATCGTTTTCGTGCCGCTGGCCCGGATTCCCTACCACCTGCACTATTTAAGGATGGAGGTGAGGTCCTCAGCAAAGCACTGACCTCCCTATTCGAACGTATCTGGAACGAAGAGAGTGTGCCGGCTAATTGGAGCGAATCGATTATAGTGGCAATATACAAAAAGGGCAGTCGCACAGACTGTGCGAACCACAGGGGTATTAGCCTAACGCCAGTTGTGACAAAATTACTGGCCTCGATTATCGTTCGTCGTCTCACTGCAGAACGGGAATCTCGGAGTAGAGAAGAGCAGGCCGGTTTTCGCCCAGGACGTGGCTGTATAGACCATATATTTACTTTGCGGCAGGTGCTAGAGCAGCGCCACGCATACCGCAGACCGACAATAGCTGTGTTCCTCGATTTCAAGAGTGCGTTCGATTCAGTCGATCGATCGATTCTGTTCGAAATACTTGCGCGAAAAGGTGTTCCCACGAAATATGTGAACATCCTTCGTGCTCTATACTCGAACACTAGAGGCCGCGTCAGGGTCTATGGTGCCCTATCGGATAGCTTTTCGACTACAAGTGGCGTTCGACAGGGTTGTCCGATTTCCCCAGTTTTTGTTCAATTTCGTCGTGGATTCTATCATGGAGTGTTCCCTTGCGGAATCTCACGATGTAGGTGTTGAAGTGCTGCCTGGTGAACGGTTAGTTGATCTAGATTATGCGGACGATATCGTCTTGCTTTTCGACAATGTTGAGGCGGCACAATCAACCCTGAATAGTCTATCCAGAGTGGTCCCATTATTTGGTATGCACTTCGCACCTTCAAAGTGCAAAGTGTTGCTGCAGGACCACCAGCCACTCGATGACCCCTTTGACGCTTGCTGAGGAGGAACTTTAGATGGTTGATCAATTCACTTAGCTTAGCAGCTGCATCAAAATGTTGGGCGCATAGAAACTGACGTCAGCTCACGCATTGCAAAGGCCAGAGCTGCCTTCTTGAACCTGCGTCATCTTTGGCGACAGAAGGGAGTTTCCCTCCGTCTGAAAGGCCGTGTATACAAGGCCACAGTGAGGGCCGTTCTGCTTTATGGTAGTGAGACTTGGCCCCTTCGGTCTGAAGATCTGAGGCGCCTTCAAGTCTTTGATCATCGTTGTTTGCGAAGCATTGCTGGTGTCGGATGGCACCAGCGTGTCCGCAACGATGATGTGCGTAGGCGAGTACTAGGTGGTGATGATCATGCTAGCTCGCTAGAACAACAGATAGCACTGAATAAGTTACGTTGGCTCGGGCACGTGCTACGCATGCCTGGTCACCGCTTACCTAGGAGGGCCTTGTTCAGTCTACCAGGTGTAGGATGGCGCAAGGCTCGAGGTGGACAGAAGTTGACTTGGCAGCGGGAAATGAAGTCACTGACGACCAAACTGGGTGCCGTTGGTCCGTCTCGCCTTCCGGGTTGGAGCCCACGTGACTCACCTTGTGCTTGGCTCGAGACTTTACAGGACATGGCTCGCAACCGACACCAGTGGCGCGTCTGCTGCCGTCTCCTAATTGGATTGTCTGTTTAAAGTGTGTTTGGTGCTGAGTTATCTGCGGGGTAATGGCTGATTATGACGCGTGGCAGTGAAAGCCGCAAGGAAGCTGTCTCGCCGATGCCGCCTTATCTTTGCACGATAGCCAGCTGTTTGTGACGGAATGTTGTTAACACAAGGTGTAGGCGCCTTGACCCTGAATGTTTGCTTAGGGCATTAAGGTTTTCAGGTAAGTCCCCCTTCTCTCCCTCTTCTTATTCTTTATTTCATAGGTCCTCATGGTTGTATGGCAGCGAAGCATCAGTTCAAATGGCTGATGTACTGCTGTTGATGATGATGATGATGATCTGCCGGATGTATGAAGGTAAAGTGCTCGTAAGATGGCGGTATATTTTTCCGGCACCCCATTCTTTAGCAAGCAACGCCAGAAAGCAGGTCGATCAACAGAGTCAAAGGCGGCAAGTATGTCTAGGAATGCAACGATAGTGGGCCGGTGATAAATGTGGCGATGTTCGAGGAGCTGAAGATTTGATCCAGGCATCCGCGGCAGGGACGGAAACCAGCTTATTCTTCACGGTAGGACGATTCACGTATTGGGAATAGTCTGCGGAGCAGAATGGATGCCAATAGCTTGGAGGCAACCGTAATAAGACTGGTCCCGCGATGATTAACACATGAAGGACGAGCGCCTTTCTTGAAAATCGGGACAATAACTGATTCGCCCCAAGAGGAAGGCACTTTCCCTTCATACCAGATCTTTGCGAACAGCGCGATCAGCTGGTAAATGATCGCCACGCCACCGTAGTTGAACAGCTCTGGAGGAAGTCCGTCTGAGCCAGCAGCCTTGAACCACTTCAAGCGTCGAATCTCGAGGCAAACTTCCGTTTCGCTGAGTGGATTCAGTGGGACGGGCCATGATGGACAACAAGGTGTACCGCATGTACTGATGGATGGTGGAGGCCAGTTGAACTGCGAGTGAAAGTGCTCTGCCCAGCGGTCCATACGCCTCTGCTGGTTGGTGATCGGAGACTCATCCACCTCACAAATGACCTCACTGACACCAGGTTTCCTGAGGCCAATGGACCGAATGAGTTGGAAAAGCCTGTGAGTGCTGCCAGAGAGGGCAGCGGTTTCCATCTCTAAAGCACGCTCAGACTACCATGTCTCGCAACTTGAAGTCCGTCGACAACACCAACAAACTGTATCGAAACTGACTGCGCATGCTCTGGGCGCTGAAACGCAGCTTCTGCACTTGGTCTGAGGACGTCGCCACTCGCCTCTTTTCTTCCATCGTCAGACCAATGGTAGAGTACGGCTCGCCTGCATACTGTCCGATCACTCGCGGCGAAGCGCAAAAGATCGAACGAGTACAACACATCGCCACCAAGTTGATCCCTAGCTTGAGAGGCTTATCGTATGAAAACCGGTGCATGAAACTTGGGCTCTACACCTTGTCATATCGCCGTGTCGAGTGGATCTTATCATGACCTACCGTATTTTACATCTCGGTCATTTCCCCATGCTAAGGTCGTTACTCCACTTGCGAGTACCATGCACCACACGTGGGCACAGGTACAAACTCGTGGTACCTGATCTGAAGAAAATCCCACCCCCTGTGTTTCGAGCGAAGGGTTGTGCACGCCTGGAACAGTCTGCCAGAACACGTCGTCGAGGCCGAATCTGTGCAGAAATTCAAATCTTTGTTGGATTTACACTTCGCTAACATACGTTTCAGAGAACGGTTGCCATTTGACAACGATATCACCCACTTGTGACTCACTGTGTAAACAAGCATTTTGTGTGCTACAGAAGGAGTTGCTGAACCATCTCAGGATAACCACCGGACGTGTTTATTTTTTTAAATGTTTTTTGATTAGCACCCGATGGAGTTGTACAGAATTATTTTCTACTTGCTCCAAAATACAGTATTCAGTTCAGATCCTTGCGTAGACTTTGCTTGAGCAGCCGGTTGGCAGAACGGCGCCGTTCGTTGCAATCTGATTCCGTCGGGATATCTTTGCGATCTTCGAACAGCTCCGGAGAACGAGCAGTGATCCAAGCCTTTAGGGGGCGTCGAATTAGACCACAGCTTAACTGTCCGGAAATGGTCATGGCTTTCCGTATAGAAGCAGTGTTGCTCCACGTCTGAGTGCATATACCAGTGAAGACTGATAGCTCGCCTGGACAGAGGAATCAGTTAATCTGTTTGCATCAATCTTGCGGTGCTTCGTTTCGGGACCCCCAAAAACACATACAGATTTTCGCGCAGACCAGAGCATGATCTGAGTCAACGAAGGTGGACGAAAAGGGCCTGCAGTCCAGTACGCTGCCGCGCCATCTGAAGCCAATTGCAATGTGATCGACTTGAGATTACGGCTGTGTTGGCGAAAAGGGACGTCACGTTGCGGAACGCTTCTTCGTACGCATGAAGTTAGTGCTCGAGAGAAACAGATGGTTGTAATCGCACAATGTGGAAAGCCTCTCTCCGTTATGGGAGCGGTTCTCATCGAGCGCGTGATGACCACCAAGGTGGCGTTCGTAAGGTAACAGGCGGCCAACCAGTGCATTGAAATGCCCAGCAAGGATAACGACATCCGAATTTTTTGACATTAGTCAAGAGTTGATGTAGATCCCGGTAGAATTCGTCCTTGACCGAGTCGCCACTGCAGTCGGCTGGAGCGTACACGGAGATCACAAACAAGCTGCGTCTCTCTTCGCTGTGCTTATTGATTCTACATTAACCCCGAAGCCAAACTGCACGTAGTCTGCTCTTAATCAGGAAACAATAAAGTAGTGCCGCCTCGGCCACGCCACTTAGTGCAATAGCTACACCAGACAAACCCACCGAGGCTCCTTCTGTATCATCAGAAAGACGCAAATGATATCTGGCTTCATCATCATCATCAGCAACAGCAGTACATCAGCCATTTGAACTGATGCTTCGCTGCCATACAACCATGAAGACCTATGAAATAAAGAATAAGAGGGAGAAAAGGACTTACCTAAAACTTTAATGCCCTAAGCAAACATTCAGGGTCAAGGCGCCTACTGCTTGTGTAGACAACATACCGTCACAAACAGCTGGCTATCGTGCAAAGATAAGGCGGCATTGGCGAGACAGCTTCCTTGCGGCTTTCACTGTCACGCATCATAATCGGCCATAACCCCGCCGATAACTCAACACCGAACACACTTTAAACAGACAATCCGATTAGGAGACGGCAGCAGACGCGCCACTGGTGTCGGTTACGAGCCATGTCCTGTAGTCTTAAGCCAAGAAAAGGTGAGTCACGTAGACTCCAGCCCGGAAGGCGAGACTGACCAATGGCACTCAGTTTGGTCGTCACTGACTTCATTTCCCGCTGCCAAGTCAACTTCTGTACACCCCGAGCCTTGTGCCACCCTGCACCCGGTAGACTAAACAAGGGCGTCCTAAGTAAGCGGTGATCGGGCATACGTAGTATGTGCCCAAGCCAACGCAGCTTATGCAGTTCTATTTGTTGTTCTAGGGAGTTAACATGATTATCACTACCTAGTACTCACCGACGCACATCATCGTTTAGTTCACGCTGGTGTCGTCCGACCAGTAATGCTTCGCAGGCAACGATGATCAGACTTGAAAAGGCCTCAGATCTTCAGACTAAAGAGGCCAAGTCTCACTACCATAGAGCAGAACGGCTCTCACCGTGGCCTTGTATACACGCCTTTCAGACGGAGGGAAACTCCCTTCTGTCGCCAAAGATGACGCAGGTTCAAAAACGCAGCTCTGGCCTTTGCAATGCGTGAGCTCACGTCAGTTTCTATGCGCCCATCGTTGCAGATGCAGCTGCCATGATAAGTGAGTTGACCAACCACCTCGAGTTCCTCGTTAGCAAGCGTCAAGGGGTCATCAAGTGGCTGGTGATCCTGCAGCAACACTTTGCACTTTGAAGGTGCGAAGCACATACCAAATAATGGGACCACTCTGGATAGGCTATTCAGGGTTGATTGTGCCGCCGCAACATCGTCGAAAAGCAAAACCATATCGTCCGCATAATCAAGATCAACTAATCTTTCACCAGGCAGCACTTCAACGCCTACATTGTGAGATTCCGCAAGGAAACACTCTATGATAGAATCCACGACGAAATTGAACAGAAATGGGGAAATCGGACAACCCTGACGAACGCCACTTGTAGTCGGAAAGCTATCCGATAGGCCACTGTAGACCCTGACGCGGCCTGTAGTGTTCGAGTAAAGAGCACGAAGGATGTTCACATATTTCGTGGGAACACCTTTCCGCGAAAGTATTTCGTACATAATCGATCGAATCGAACGCACTCTTGAAATAGAGGAACACAGCTATTGTCGGTCTGCGGTATGCGTGACGCTGCTCTAGCATCTGTCGCAAAGTGAATATATGGGCTATACAGCCACGTCCTGGGCGGAAACCGGCCTGCTCTCCCCTAATCCAAGATTCCCGTTCCATAGTGAGGCGACGAACGAAAATCGAGGCCAGTAATTTTGTCACAACTGGCGTTAGGCTAATACCCCTGTGGTTAGAACAGTCTGTGCGACTGCCATTCTTGTATATTGCCACTATAATCGATTCGTTCCAATTAGCCGGGACACTTCCTTCCAGATACGTTCGAATAGCGAGGTCAGTGCTTTGCAGAGAACCTCACCTCCATACTTAAATAGTGCAGGTGGGAGAGAATCCGGCCCAACGGCACGAAAACGACTGAGGGCTGTGATCGCGTTTCGGAACTGCGCCTCCGACGGAGGCTCTAAACTACCCGTTCATGGCTCGTCCCGCATCACCTCAATAGGAAGAGGTCCGGGAGCAGGGGGCCAGTTGAACTGATCTTGAAAGTGTTCCACCCAACGAGAAATACAGCGTTCCTTATTGTGTATCAGTGCACCCGCACTGTCTCTGTGACACTGACGCCTGGTTTTCTGGGACCAATGGTGCTGATTAGCTGGAAGAGCTTCCGGTAATCGCCTACTGCTCCTGCCTCCTCCATTTCTTGAGCCCGACTGGTCCACCAGGCTTCCTTGTCAGCACGTAGGCTCTGCTTTAGTTCACGCCTAATAGCCCGTCTGGTCACATTGTGTTCAGAACCAGCCGGGAGGTTTCTTCTAGATTCCAACAGGTTCACCGACCTCTCGGATATCCAGTGACTGGTGCGATGACGATGGATAGTGCCACAAGCAGATGCTCCTGCGTCGTGCATGGCGGCCGAGATCCTATTCCACTGAAGCTCAGTGTCATTAGGACAAGATAGCGAAAGTTCGGTACGAAATGGGTCTTAATAGGCTTGCCTGACCGAGGGCTGAGATAATTTCTCAGTTGCCAATAGGAGACGTTTGGTGCGCCTCCCGGTAAAGTTATCGAGAAACGACAGCATACCAAGGCATGATTAGAGTCGACGCATGTACCCCAGTACGAGCGGCAATCCATGATGGAACCACGCCATCTATAACTTATGGATATGTGGTAATCCTTAAGTACAAAGGTATCATCATCACCAACAGCAGTACATCAGCCATTTGAACTGATGCTTCGCTGCCATACAACCATGAGGACTTATGAAATAAAGAATAAGAAGAGAAGGGGGACTTACCTGAAAACCTTAATGCCCCAAGCAAACATTCAGGGTCAAGGCGCCTACTGCTTGTGTAGACAGCACACCGTCACAAACAGCTGGCTATCGTGCAAAGATAAGGCGGAATTGGCGAGACAGCTTCCTTGCGGCTTTCACTGCCACGCGTCATAATCAGCCATTACCTCGCAGATAACTCAGCACCAAACACACTTTAAACAGACAATCCGATTAGGAGACGGCAGCAGACGCGCCACTGGTGTCGGTTACGAGCCATGTCCTGTAGTCTTAAGCCAAGAAAAGGTGAGTCACGTAGACTCCAACCCGGAAGGCGAGACGGACCAACGGCACCCAGTTTGATCGTCAGTGACTTCATTTCCCGCTGCTAAGTCAACTTCTGTCCACCTCGAGCCTTGCGTCATCCTACACCTGGTAGACTGAACAAGGCCCTCCTAGGTAAGCGGTGACCAGGCATGCGTAGCACGTGCCCGAGCCAACGTAGCTTATTCAGTGCTATCTGTTGTTCTAGGGAGCTAGCATGATCATCACCACCTAGTACTCGCCTACGCACATCATCGTTGCGGACACGCAAAGGTAGGAAGTGGCACGATCCTGTAAAGTATCGACTGATATGCCTGAGGTCTGTTATCTGCAAGCTCATGGAACTAATCGTCAAGCACACTCACCAAACCTACTGTGAAAGCCTGTGCGCCATCTCTCTGCTCAGCACAGGCTCGTTACTGCATCTCTAACCTGCTTGTTGCCAGAGAAACATGGGTCAAAGCGGTAGACGACCAGAGACACCTAGATGTTATCTACATTGACTTCAGCAAGGCCTTTAATACAGTCCCACACAAACGAACTCTGCTCAAACTCCAAGGATATGGAGTCACCGGAAACGTCCTTGCATGGGTTACGGACTTTTTGACAGATCGGACTCTTCAAGTTGTGAACCAAACGCTGTCTGGCTCTGTGTCTATGACTAGCGGAGTCACACAAGGCTTCGTCCTTGGGCCGGAACTTTCCAAGCTCTACAATAATGACCTTCCCACAGCACAAGCCGTCTGCTTAGTCTACGCTGATGATCTCAAGCTATGGTCAGAAGTAGATAGTCTTGAGCACGCGGACAGACTCCAAATGGCGCTGGACCAGCCACAAGATTGTCCGTTAAGTGGTAACTACTTGTTAACTAGGACAAATGTACTGTTCTCCCGATTGGTAACCCGGATTTATTCGGTGTATATCCTCGCAAGTATGTACTGCATGAGAAGGATCTGGGGGTTATCGTGTCATGCGATCTTAAAACTTCCCAAGACACCTTGGGAAAGGTCGCGGCCGCAAACAGGACTCTGGGTGCTCGCTACGAGTCGTTCTCCCGTATGATTCCGGCAATTTTCAGAACTCTGTTCACCTCACATATCCGCCCGAGATTGGAGTATTAGGGTTGCAGCTACGTAATCCTCTCTTATACCTAAGGCTAACTTGTTAAGAGTTCAGAGACGTGGCTCGAAATCCGTCATGGAGCTTCGTGGTCTTGCTTATTCTCTTCCGACTCAGCAAGCTGAACATATCCCAAGGGTTGTATCGCCGGTGCCGTGGAGATCCTACCTACGCCATACGGTTCC
>CALYDF020002780.1:0-23920 GCA_944474145.2 Dicrocoelium dendriticum | reverse complement strand
TGCATAGCGGTGAAAAACTCCGCCTGGCATAACTACAAACTCACCCTGAGCAAGGAAAACTAAATGGCCTATACGACCCAATGTAACCACTTTATTCAACTTGTTCAAAGAATTGAACGACTTACCAGCAGAATTTTTGGATTGCGAATGGCCTCAAACCACAAGCTGCTGTATTAGCAAGCCAACTGTATACGTAAGGTGAAACGGGGAATTCCTGTCCTTCAAACAGCAGACGGATCCACGCGCTCCAAAGACGCGGCGGATACTCTGCGCCTACAATATTCTGCAGCCTTTCAGTGCGATCATTGGCTATATAGGCCTATGACATATTCTTCACAGCAAATGCTGTTCTAAAACGGCTGTTGACTATGCGCAAGCCCAGCTCTCCTGGAGTTGATAAGCTACAAACCAAAACGCTAGCGGCGGTAGAAGAGAATTTAGAAGAGCATTTAGCTCGTTTCATCCAATACTACTTTGAAGAAATATACCTGGCCGACATGTGGAAACACGAGATTATTAATTCTTTTCACAATGGATGTATTCGTCCCAAGCTAGCCAACCACCGTCCCATAATCTGTTAACCGGTTGTTTCAAAGGTCATTAAAGCTATCTGTTCTGATGTGGTAACGGCTTACTCGGAAGCCTTTAACTATCTTATACCGGAAGTGCATTGCTTTCGACAAAATCGCTCAAACACTACAAATCTATTACTAGCACGATCCAGCTGGACTGTATCAGTAGACGTTAACAAAGGTGTGCATGTAGCCTAATTCGACTTCTCAAAAGTAATTCTACCAGCTACATCATAAAATGCTACTGTTCATACCCCAGACATTTGGCCTTCGTTGTTCTCTCCTAGAATGGATCAGAAGCATTGTTTATTCTGCGCCGTTAGTTCCCATCTGAGTTAAATGCAGAGTAACACAATGCTCAGTAAAAGGACCGCGTTTATTTTAGACCTATGTTAACGATAGCACACGCATCATAAGCACGAAATGCATTCCTTAGGCCGATGATATCAAGTTGTAGAGGAAGATAAATGCGACAGATGATATCACAGTACTGCAATCAGATCTGGAAATGGTATGCGCCTGGTCGATGCAGAATCTACTTGCTTCAAGGTGGGCTATGTTAGAGTGCTACACTAACGACGCAAGTTTGTGGATACCTAAAATCTTGGCAACCGGGCAAATCAAATGTCTCCTTGGCGAGAATGATCTGGGAGATTTTGTCCAGATATACATTGGATGTCCGAATCAGGCTAATACGGCGCCAAAGCGGAGCATCCAACACGTAGGACGGCTGAAGCGAGTAATCGGACGATTCTCTCATTCCATTCTTCCACAAATTCTCGGTTCAGGTATAAGACCACATGTAGTATGCGCAATAACGTTCTGGTTGTCGTGGATGAGAAGAGATTTCGCATCCTATGAGATAAACCAAGGCTGAGAAACCAAGTGTGCCAAGGGTCTGTGCCTTACGAACGAAGGCTATAAGTGCTCAGGTCTTCAGTGGAAATTATCGGCCATTGCGCCGTGACCTCATTTTGACCTCCCAACGTTTTAGAGATCCAAACCACAAGTGCCGCTACTTGCTAGGGCTCAGTCATTATATCGATTAGAGGGACTACCGTCGCAAACTAACAGAGCAGCACAATCGTTTGTAATGCAGTCGTTATTTCTTTTTCTTATGCGTTGGCAGGATGTGGAATGCGCTACGCCCTCTGTCATACGTGGTCCCAAGCTGACAGAGTTCATAGCTTGAGTTGACCGTACACTCATCTCGCTGCACCAAATTACATCACCTATTAACCATGGTTAAACGCAAGTGTTTGTAAGAGCTTTCACTTGAGGTTAAATACCAGATCTCCTTTCACATTGCTTACCTCCCATATGTATACACCAAATAAAAACAAGATTTCTACCAACATACAATTTTCTGTCATTCCTTAAGTATTTACCTGGGATTTACAGTATATACTATTTATACTTCTGCGAGTGCTCTGATGTAAACCCAATATTCCTATTCATTATTTTTTATTTGGAATATTCACTATATCTTACCATTTTTACTCGTATAAATCCGTTGTTCCATGTATGACTACACCTAATTCTGGATATTCATGACAACTTGACGGGTGCTTAATAAGCCCCGAATAATCCTACAGGTGTTTGCTTCACATCACCACATAACAAGGCTCCATTGTTAGCGTTACATACCGGCATGATCAGTGCATAATAATGTAATATACGTCCCATCACATTATCAGCAATATCGCCAGCGAACAGATACCCAATGTTGGATTCATTGGCCTAAATGCTTATTGCTAAATAAGCATCTGTTTGTCCCAAAGCTGTGCATCATTATTGCACCTAGCAAGACCACTGATATCAGATGCACGCGCCTTCAAGAACAGTGGTTTCTTAGCCCCTACAGGTCCCATGGCATTTGCATCCATATCTCTCCCAGCTAAGCCCCATTTGTTGGCTCCACACGCTTTCAAGACCTGCTCTTACTAATCTCATATATGTCCGATAGCGTTGCTATGATCTACGCTACCAGCAGAGCCTAAAATGTTGACTCTAAATGACTTTACGACCGGTGCTCTCTTAGCCCAAATTAGCCACATAGCATTGGCATCAATATCGCCGCTAAAAATCCACTGTTGTCTCCACGCGTCTCCATGAACAGTGGTTAGTTAGCCTACGTAACTCTTATTATGGTAGCCTCCTTATCGCCAACACCTAGGCCAAAGCGCTTGGTATCACACGTTATCGGTACCAGCAATTAGTATGCGTATAGAGGCCTCAAGGCGGACATCATTATAGTATACTAAAAAAGTCACCAACATACCGCAAAATTAAGCCTCAACAAGCATGCATGAAATGGCTTGTACAAATACCACTGCTACAAATTATACGCATGGCCCATGACTTGTGATTTTCTTTAACCAGTGCATGAAACAACGCAAGATAGAACGCTAACAAAAAAGTTACAAGTGAAACGCGGATCTCTGTACTTAATCCGAATGATCGCTTCGTCATAAGCCACGTGCTTAGCGCTCTTGACCTGCAAGGCGCAAGCACAGAGGAATTGTCCCTTGCAATGTGCGGTGCAGACAAGCGAAAAAAATACGGATAGCTTTACCGCAAGGTATAATAACGATTCACGGGCTAGCAATGTTGTGCACATCCAAGTAGTCGCATGGATTGTTCACGACATAAAGTTCCAAGAAAAGTTTATAATTAAATGGAAGGACCCGGTCCGTTGGTAAGACACATGATCGCGTGTTTGTCGTGCCACCTTATGACCTATATCGAGGGTGTATATGAACGAGTGCACCCTAGATAAGACCAGATCCACCTTTGCCGACATTGTGTTTATACAAACTCACTTACTGGCCAAGTAGGTGTGTCGGAAATGTGTTCGTGTTCAATATCATTACACTGGATGGCTCCAATCTACGTGCTCGCCTCATGTAGTGCAGTACTACTGAAATCGTGTATGCTGGATGATATTACCCACACAGGTAAGATAAGTACAAATGTATCAAAAAGACAAAGTAACTGTTTACTTAGTTAGTAGCGGTTGTCGGAATTGGTGTAATGAAGCATAGCAGCGTGATGCAGTAATGGGTAAGGGCTGTTAAAGCATTCGGAACTATTCCTGACCTCCAGTGTGAGCATGCAACTCATCCATAATCCACAAAACTTAAACAATAAGAGATTGTTTGTGCGCCGTAAACAAAGGCAACATCACATTATTCTGGACATGGTGACAATATGCATACAGCAAAACCTTCGCACGCAAGAAACAAAGTTAATGAGGATAAAATTAATTTTATACAACTAGTTTCTATAACATCATTTATAGCCTTATGATGGCGGTATCCATTATGGAGGTGGTGGCAACCTATGTTGAAAGTGAATAAATTTTGCCAAAATGTATGCATGGAAATCGATTGACGAAACATTTAGTTACTGGTCAATGAACGCGGTACATTCTTCGTGAACATTGCAAAACGATGGTATAAGTCATCCGGACGTATGTATAAAACGAAGTAAAAAGCACATGAGATAAGGATACGCAATTTCCGGAAGTAAACAAGACAACACTGGAGGAAATAAGCAATGATCTAGGCTTATTTTAAGCGGTATGGCACAGGAAAACCATAAACTCGTGCGATGCCTGGGAGGTATCGGTCTAAAAGCAGCACGTATGGACACTACGCATATTCATTTGGTAAATCTGATGATATAAGCCATGGCTCGTTATTGGCGAAGGCAATATGGCATTACGTAATAATAAATCAGCGAGACACATGTGTACTGGCGGTCTGAAAGCCGCTTGAATATATATGTCTACTTACCGGAGGTGTTACGTACGGTATGCAGTACGGACGCTTCGATGCCGCTCAACCACTACCAAGTGCAGATTGGTAAGGGATAATAAGACAGTCGTTTTGACCCTACACAGGCTGAAACCGGCGCCGTCAGATACCAAGGCAGTTTGAATCCTCAATCTTTCCCGAAATGCTTAAAGCCTACGTGCGACCTCACGTGGAATATGCTATTCAGGTATGGCGGCCGTGACAGAAGCAGTATCTCTTTGCTCTCGAGACTCCTCAACGAAGGGCAACCAAGAACGTCAGGGGTCTCTTTCATCTGCCCTATCAGCGTACTGAAATCTCTAAGAATCTACAGTAGTCGATATCGGCTTTCGCGGGGAGATCTCATAGTGGTTTACCGGATTCTGAAGAACCCAAACCACACTTGCCGTCCGCTGCTGGGATTGAACAACAAAACTAAAATAAGTGGTCACCTTCTGAAACTGACAATTCAGTAGAGCCGGCTTGAATGCCGTAGAAATTTCTTTTCCGTCCGCTTGTGTGAGCCTAGGAACGCCCTCGCGAATTATGTCGTCTCTGCTCCTTATCTGATGATATTCAAAAAACGTGTTCACGATGCATTTTCTCACTTACATTTCATTTTATGACTTGTTCGCCAGGGGCTACAAAACGCAACCAAACGGTGTCTTGCCAGAGGCTTAAAAGTGCATTTATGGATTTATATGTTTAATCCGCGAACATCTCCGATATTCCACATAAGTCTATGGTGAGTCCACCACAACGCTTTTCACTTTATCACGCAATTAATTTCCGCAATAACTTCCATCCCACGGGACTTGTTAAGCGATGCTTATTTACCCGTAATAAACCATTGTTCCATTGTTCCATTGTTACCTTAGGGCTACGGACCGGCATAGAGACGACACTCATTGGCTCATCATAGATGGATGCAATTTGGCCTTGTAAAGGACGCAACACAGCGGCGCAAGCGTATGGAAGTACTAAAAGTCGCATTACCGGAGGCTGCTCATTTATCATAAGTGAACAGGATGACGTTATCCATGGTTCCTTGTACTGTTAGAATGTGGCCTCCAACACTGGGTCAGGGTGGCGCTTGTCTACCAACGGTGTATTAGCCACATGTGTTGGGACTATGCAATTTCAGGAGGAGAACATAACGACTGGTCGGCTACCTGAACAGGCTGGCTAGCCGAAGTATCTCCACGCAGTGCCATTTGATGGTTCTGGTAAATCCCGTTCCAAATAATGTTGCGGCAGCAGTGTTCCCGGTCGCGGTAGTTTTCCTCCTGGTGAGCGTTCTCCTCCTAAATTGTCACAAATATCTGTCCAACAACACTGCGACGCAGCAGACGCAACGACACTAAATAAAGTCGCTGCTACTAGCCTTTTCGGTGTAACTTACACACATCAAGTCCGTCACCCAATTCAAAGTATTCGTTAGACGTTACTTTGACTGAGGTTCCTGCGAGCTAATCCAAAAATTCAGTCACAGTAAAAACACCCGACAGGACCATTTACACATGCACACAAATAACCACATTCATACACATATATTTTACTGGTAAATCTATTACTTTTATGCAATTACCGATCATACACGTTTAGTATTACAACTATGCTCTTACGGGCGTGCCTTTTACTGCCGAGAAGATAGTAGTTATTTAGTTATTTACATGGATAATGCAGAATACGTACAGTGGACAAGACCTGCAAGATGTGAAACAGTTTCCCGATAGCCGACTACTTTAACTGGAATACGCTGACAACGTGGGACTTATGTGTGTTACATCCCAAACATGACAACTAGCACAGGACAAATTAGCACTAACTCTCAGTCGCAAGAGGGAATACCGTGGCGGTGCAAGTGTAATGGAGATAAGAATATAAGAGCAAAATTATGATGTGAAGGTGACCTTCCTAAGCTGCAAAGTCATGGCAGTAAGTCGAGGTTCAAACACTTTCACCCTTGGCGCTAGCAAAACTTCCGCGGGTCATTCAACATACACGTTTGTTTCAAATATAAAACCCCTCAGCTTTTGTGTCGCAATGCAAAAGAAAAGAAAAGCGGAAACAAGTGCTCGCCACCTGCGTCATCAGTAACGGATAAACATGGTTCCGGAAAGCTAACAGTCGGAGATCCTGCCGCATAAACGGAGCTTCATTATGCTAAGTAAATGAGAACGTGTTTGGAGTGGGAGAGACTCAAAAACAAACAATACGTACGCCACTGAGGTCAGCTCCTAGCTATGTCAACAAGTGTATCCAGCTAAGCGTGTTCATCGTATTTCGATCCACAACCAGGGAGCTAAACCTCCTAACCGGGGTCAACTTCGAAGTAAAACCTTACATTATACTTGAACCAATCATTGCTTGGCCACCACATCACTTCTTACATCCACGCCCTAGGCGCGGAAACATCGCACAAATCTGGAGGCGCTGGGCTGTCATGCGCGTCGCGGGGCCCAGCCATCGAAGCATGGTGCGTGGAATAACGGTGCTGAGCTGTTTGCTTCTTCTTTCTGCGCCATAAACAATGCGTCGAACACAACAATAGCCCATATGAGTGTTTTCCCAAGATAGAAGCCAAACTGCGAAGGCACCGGTAGTCGAACGTAACTGTCCTCTTTATGTAGGCTGATCTAATGGGCCAGGTTTCACAAGCACACATTAGGGTCGAGCGTACGGGTGCACCGTGCAATCTTTCCTTTAAATGAATAGTGATATCGCGCTGGCGCCATAAAGGCGTAGTTTAGAGAAGGCCCCCGTGCTTGTGAAATACTGTATGTGTCCCCGTCGTCAGTCCACTGCACGCTGAAAAACAACGTAGGTAATTGAACTTTTGAACGACTTGTTGCTGACCCAAACAAAGAACCGCGTAGGCAGTCCGTCAATCTTGAGGAAATCGTTGTGCTTTGAGGGTGTAAAACATAGCCATAAACGGTTGACAGCTAATGCTGATCTGTCCAGTGCAGCTTGGTACGCCTAAGAGCTGGTACTGTTGATAGTAATATTGTCAGCATACTCCTAGTCAAGAAGTCGTTCACGTGGAGGAACTTTCACAACTACGTCATATCCTGTGAACGCAATCACTATGAATTGGTAAATAGCGAAGTTGAAGAGGAAAGTGACAGCGTGCAATCTTGTCTTACACCGCTGGATTATTGAAGGGCAGCGATAGTTTGCCGTGAGGATTCAGGTTGCCGAAACTACTCGCGTAACACGTTGGACTAATATTTACAATTTCCTTAGGCGTATCTTTATTAACAGACAGTCCAAAAACGTAGGTTTTTCAACCAAAACAAAGGCGCTGTTAATGTTGAGGAACACGACAACGATGGGCTGGGGGTAGCATAAACCACATCGATAGCAGCTGTACATCAGCGATTTAACAGATGCTTTACTGACATAAAACCATGCCAAAATCCGGAACAACTAGTAGTAAGACG
Organism: Dicrocoelium dendriticum; assembly: GCA_944474145.2. Classification (NCBI taxonomy): domain Eukaryota; kingdom Metazoa; phylum Platyhelminthes; class Trematoda; order Plagiorchiida; family Dicrocoeliidae; genus Dicrocoelium; species Dicrocoelium dendriticum. The sequence goes on along the minus strand of CALYDF020002780.1, from coordinate 16,105 downwards.
AATGGAAGTTTGACTTATCACATAATCGGAAGGCCCTAAGCAAACATTTATGGCCAATTCGCTGCACCTTGTCAAATAGGTTCAGTCAAAACAGCAAATTTTCATGCCAAGATAAGGCGCGACAGCTTCCTTACGGAATGAAATGCCCCGCATCATAAATAACCATTACCCCGTGGTTAATGCAGCACTAACCAAGCTTTAAACAAGCAGTTCGGTTATGAGAAGTCAGCAAACGCGTCGCTATTTTCCACTACGAACTGTATCGTGTGACGTGTAGCCAAGCACAAGGTGAGTCAAGTGGACTGAAGTCTGGAAGGTGAGACAAACCGATGGCAACGTTTATCACCGCCATTGACGTTACTTCCAGCTGCGAAGTTGTTTTGCACAGCTCCAGCCTTACCGCCACATAAAACTGTCAGACAAAACACTATCCTCGTCGGTAAGCCGTAATTGGGTATGGATATTACCTGCCAAACCAAGGCAAATTATTCACTGCGAACTCTTGTTCTAAAGAACTTGGTTGAGTATTATTTGAATTACTAAGGTTTTCACTACACAGACACTTTGATCAAAAGGCTGTTTTTTGAAATATTAGGCGCTATCGCTTAGAAATTCTTGCAAGGACCAACTGGTATCTCAATCCCTAAGGCTTCTCTTCCTCAATGACCACTTGGTCACTGCTCAAAATGTTCAACAGGTAGTACCGCCTTAGTCTACTGACTGACAGATTTGCAAATCCGTTGGCGCCCCCATAAAGTATGTCTTCGGACAACAACAAATCAATCCTAGCAGACATGCTTCAGTCTTTACACCTTTTCTACACCTACATTCCTAAGTCTTCAGATTTCCCCAGTAGCACTTTCCAAATACTTAGACCATTGGGTTCCATGTAAATATATTTGACTTATGACAATTGAGGCACGCCTAGTAAATGCATTCTACCAAGTCCAACGCTTTGTATAACGTGGTAGTGTCTACGGTTGCTGTCGACACCCAGTGCTCGTAAAGATAACAAAGTGCCGATGGAATATGCAGATGTAGAAGCGTCTGTGTAAAAAACAATTCAATAATGGTGTACAGTAGCATTTGTTGACTTCCCAGTGTGAATCCATGGACTGTGCCTTTATTCGGTGCTGTGTCACATTCGTTAAGCCACAATGTTGTTAAGCGGAGATTTATGGCTTTTACAGAGAGAACACTGCACAGACAAAGATCCACCACCTCTTGGAACACTGCCGCCAATCCATGTGAATGGCAAGTTGTACCGTGCTATGCCTCTTGTTTAGAGACTATTTGCTCGGTTACTCGCAGGCAAATTACATCCCATTTTTCCGTTGGATGACGCAGGTTGGGCGCGTGTTAGTTACATCACTAGGCTCTGACCTGTCTTAACTGAATGGCAGTGCACGTTTGGTGGGTAGGTCATGAAGTGGACAGTATTTGAATGTGATGTGTCAGTAGCCATTAGAGCCACGTAAATTCAATGAGGAATATCCGATAAAATATCATGTTGAAAAGTTGTTAAAGCGCTGAAGAATACCGCATGCAAATCTTCATGCACTGAAATACTAAAAGTTGTACAGTGCAAGAAATTGGAAGTCCTCCCATGGTATGTGGTTGGATCGATTTGAGATATTGGAATCCGCGGCCAAGTGGACGGTCAAAACAGCGTGAATAACTATAGGTGGGTGGTAAGCAATAAGCATTTATTCAAGAGCCAAAAATGTCTGAACACATTTGTTCTGACATTAGTGAAGATTGGCGTTTATTCAACATTTGTCTAATTGCAAACAACATTGAATTGGCCGAAGAACCTGTCTTCCAAAATCAAATGTTAGGTCCTTGTATAAATGTTGACAATTAATGTCAACAAGTAAGTTCCAAGTAAGAAGTAGGTGAAAGGGGTATGGTAAGTCAAGCTGAGCCCAATTTTCCCGGACACCCTATGGTTATATCCTTTCGAGATAACGAATAATTTATTTGGTCAGTAAGTTGTAACAACAGCGAATAATCTTATATTCATATACAGGTAAGGAAACAGCATGCGTCGTATTGCGGTGTCATGGCCGCATCGATGGACGATTCCTCAAGTACTTGATGCAGAATCTGTGTCAATCTAAGAAAAATAGATAAGAAACAGGGGCAGTCACACAAACAGATGACAGGAATGCATCCAGAACGCAGTCCAGCACATGATCAGTTACAACAGCGAATGAATGTCCGTACCCCTATAGCATGTAACCTTGTTAAGTAAATATCTCTAATACATGTGTGGCATACAAAGAGCAGCCAGCAGAGAGTGAAGCCATGCTCCCAATCAGGGATACAAATGAAAAAGGTGCATAGAGAGTTTGAGGGGCCCAAGGCAAATATGCAATAAAATATGGAAATACGACAGAGGCGGACTAAGTGCGCTGGATCTAGAACGAAATTATCGCTCGGAGATGGGGACAGTGAGGCTTTTGCTTTAAGGTTTTAAATAGGTGAAAGCAGAAGTCAGTAGCAGGCGGTCACAAGTAAGTTAACGTCGAAAATTCCGTTGTGGTAAGATGGGTGAAGGCTGAGCAGGCAGGTGGAAATAAGATAAAGGCTTCCTGAACGGGTTATCTCTGTAGGGATTATCGGATCTAGCCTCCACTCAGTGTCTAAAGGGATATAAATATTATGTGAGCAAAAGCAGAAGCGTCAAAAGAAAGTCAACATATGTTAGTTGAAGATTAAAGAAACTCAGTTGGGATTAAAGGGTTTGATGGAGAGAGAAGTCGAGTTAGGCTAATTAGCCCTATCGTTGGGATCATAGGTGGCCGGCACGTGTGGCGTCTTTCTTAAAAGGGGTAACAAGGGCTTCTTGCCGTACAGATATGTTGTCCGAACTAAGCGGGGTTGGAAGTAAATATTTGCAGGCAGACGCAGGTAGGTGGTCAGCGAAAACCGTTGAGAACTGATGGGTGAAAACAGAGCAGGTAAGCGGAACGGCAGTCTTGCGGCAATTTTTAGGTCAGGAGAATAATTCGAGTGGGAATAGCTTTGCCAAAGAGACCAGATCCTAAATGCTTAGAAGAAATAAGAGCGCCTTTGATTACGGGTCTTCTGGTTTGCCTTTGTAAAGCAGCCTCGTAGTAAGGGGGCAATCATTCGTTTGGAATCTTTCTTTGGTTTTATAGCGCGTTCCTTTTTCACAGACATAATTTGTCGTGGACGGTGTAGTCCGTCAATCTCTCTTTCTCTCATTTGTTCCAGTGGATGAGGTAGGTTCGTGGTAACGCAGCGAACTGAGTTTTTGTTCGAGCAACTAGCTGTAAAAGGATTGATCTCCCATAGTCACGCTTTGTTTGTTGGTTGTTCCCAGTACGATCCAGCCCAATGGAATTTTAACAGCATACGGAACAACAGGATCCCCGCGCATCTAATCTATTTGCCAGTGTAGGTGTGGGTTATTGCTTCCAATTAAAATTACGATTATTTCTTCCAGCTCCGGTAACCGGGGATCGAGATGGTGTGATAATCTGTAGAAATCGTTCTTCCTGTTTTCGTTCGAAGTTTTCCAGGGAGACGACTGGCTAACACAATTAAATCCAATTGGACCGTTTTAGCACCATGTATAGCTTTATCAGTTACATTAACTAACTTGGAAAGCACTTGGCATCTGCCAGCGGCAATACTTAAGTTTCGTTAACCATCCTCTAACCCGATAAATTGTAGTAAGGCTGAAGCAACTAGTGAACTAACTGATCCATTATCTATTAAGGCTAATGTTCGAATGGTGCCAGCAGGAAAAGCAAAATGCACAAGCAATGTGTATACAATAAAACAGAGCCCTCGTCCTGACTGAGAGATAGACTGCATCATTCAGTGTTTGGTGTTTTGAACTTGCTTCGATCAGCGTGGAGCAGCGATTGGTGCAATAGCTGTATCGACCCAAAATTACTTCGTGCTCGGCAACTTGGTATACCACGCTTCCGTTTGAAAAGAATTTGACGCAGTCAAATGCGCGATAGAATTCCAGACATGCGTCGCAATAAATCTTTCGAAAATTATTCCACTGATCTACACAGTGACGTCGTTCGCAGGAAACGCATTTGTGGAAATTTCGTTCTGATGAATTCGTAGTGGTTAGGCAAACGACATATCCCCGTGTGTGCAAGGTTCTGCCACTATCGGTGCTGGTCGTTGGTCCGCAGGGACGTGCGGCAAAGGACAAGTAATTATAGTCGTCTGCGGTTTCATCCACAAAAACTAGCAAATCAATAAATTTCGGTTCACTATCAGTGAACGTAACTCTAGCTACATGCTTGGCTTGCTTGAATTGCAGATGATTGCGTAACCTCCTGTTGATGAAACTGGTTGCTCTCGAGGTGTTTAAATCGATTTATACCTCAAATGTTTTATCGTCAAGTAACATAAACGCAGCTGCATGGCTAAACGAGAAAGTACTGCGTAGTTATTGTGCGTGACGTTAGGGCCGTCAGTTAGACATTAATTTGCTTCCCAACAATCATGTGAAGCCGTCAGAAGCGTCTGCGCAAAATATCCCTTTCTTCTTCACTCCGATCAACAGGCTTCGGTATTAAGCCATTCTGCTAACTTCTTTGACTTTACCAAAACCTTGTTGTATCAGCTATAAAAGCCTGTTATATATGAATTCGAAATAATTCTGGGAATATAAGTATCAACGCGCAGCATAAATATCCAATTTCGGGCAGGTTCTCCCTAGAATTTGATCAGTTCACGTTTTGATAGACATGGTGACGTGCTGGGTTCGGAACAGCCGGATCTGCGTTCCGGACTACTGCCAGTTTGTCGACCGAAGCAAAACACATCCGACTGGGCGCGAATCTGAGCACCAACAATTTTCGAAGAACAAACCAATTTAGCTGTGCATGTCACCCACAGCCCCCTATTAATAGGCTTCAAAAACCACGGCCAGCTAATAACTTCGGGCGGGAGTTCCCAAACTTTGACCGGAGTGAGTCGCGATTGTTCATTAACCAGCGCATGCGACTGAAATTCTGGTTCCCAGTAGTCTTATGAATCAACCATGTTTGCCTGCAGCATGCACATACTCGTCAAGGACGAGTCCAGCATAAGAATACGAGATACAGCTTTTGCAAGGTTCTCAGAAGCAGCACTAACCTCAACGTCACTAAAAATATCAACGAAATGGACGTGATTGCACTACTTATGTTGGCTACCAAAGATGCAAAGCTTAACCAAAGTCCGCAACTAAAACAAAAAATACGAACTAATAAACCGGGGTTAGCACACGATGGGCAGAAGAATAAAACGAACCATCCAGTAACTGTGGTCCTATAAGGCAAATTGAATACAGTACATGATTCATGAATCGGTTTGCAATCGCAGTGGAAGGCCGCAGAATACTAACGCTTGCGGTAGCGTGCGGAAATGTTAGGCTTGGCACAGTAACAGAATAATATGGTTGACATTGGAACCTTAATCATATGTCGCTGATGGCAAGTGAAAGGGAGAATTGTTCTATAAAGTAACCGATTGTAACACACCAATTGAAAGCAACGTCAAATGGGCAGAACACGTAGGGGATATAGATACCGTGTCCTCTGGTAAGTAATCCAGGTTGGGGAAAAATCGAGTTCGAATTTGAATTTTTAAATCCCTCCAGTGGCCAATATAGTGGTGAGATGCTTAACGTGTTCAGTTGCTTCATGAATGTTATTAACATTGAAGGGGCCGTTGTCCACGTGGAAAAAACCTCTTGCAACTTTAATAATCTCTGATACCAAATCACCTGCATGCACCGTAATAGCTTGATGTAAAACCAACCTTGCGCAACTAGATGTTCAATTGGCTTCTAACAGTCATACTGTCGTGCGACCTACTGTAGGAGGTAAACAACACAGAAACCTTAAGCGATTCCCCATCGAGATTGAGAAGCTTGACTTGGAGGATCATTGTTTCACTGCCTGATGCAATTACGATTGAGCGTACTCCAATCCGCAAGAGAACCAGATAAACATTTTTACAAATCGAGACTCTGCAATGGCTGGTGATTTAAAGAAGTCTCGCGGTAAGTAACACGACACTCAAAAGCTACTCTTACTTTATTTGGTTTGCGCGGAAGCCAAACTGAGTGTAGCGGTAGGTAGCAGTGTTTTCCACTAAACTGTACCCCTTGTAGTGGCGCCAGTTTAGCGTAGCATTGAATTACATGCGGTTCCACTGCCTTTGTCTGGGAGTAGCGTAGCAAAGCGTACCTTAACAACCGAGTCTTTAAACGTGGAAAAGTGCATAGCTAAAGTAGTGAAATGGTGAAAGTAGGCCTTGATTAACCTTGGTGAAGACCTCCATAAACGAGTATTAATTTCAGTGAAGCTGGGGCCAACTGGATACCAATGCATAGCATAGCACCGTGCCAAAAAGGAAAGCGCAGTGAAAAGAACCTTTGCCAAAACGTACAACAGCCCACGAGGCTCTCCGAGTAAGGCAAAAGGATAGTTGGCGCAGCAATGTCGGGAGAGGTAATGTCGCAGAGGTTTAAGAGAATTCGGAGAGCAGGCCGATCTGGCAATACTGGATTGGAATGTATAATAAAGACATGCCAAAAGCTTATAACAGCTATATGTGAACAATTCTAGCAAGCTCTAGATGTAAGGAAAACAAAGTGTTGCGTTTGTAGTGCGTATAGCGCTTAACTCTCAGTAGCATATGTGCAGTCAGAGAACAATAGGCTGGTCAGTGAAGCAAGATCACTGCAGGTCAGTTAGGACTGGCCTTAAAGAGGAAGAAGGAATGCAAACAGAAAGCGCGACAAAGAAAGTTATAGTCGGAGTATGAAGGGGTTTTGATTAGCGTGTGGAAAAGCTCATGATGCTCTCCAGGTAATGTAAACGGATCTTTGGGTCAGCCGAAAAATGACAGGCAAAGTCTCAAAAGACTGAATGAATCCAGAGAGCAGGAAGCCAATCTGGCGGGACTGGGTAACTCGACGCGTCTGATTAAGACGTAACATAAAGGTGGAAAAAAGAGCTAAACAATAGAAAGTAAACTAGTCTAGCAGGCTCTCAGGGTAGATGGAACCAGAGTGTTGAGTTCTTAGGGCCGATACCGCTTAAGACTCGGTAGCATAAGAGCAGTCAGAGAGAAATAGACTGGTCAGTGAGAATAGATCACTGCAGGGCAGTGAGAGCTGGGCGTCCGATGGAAGAAAGGATGAAACCATAGTGCACGATAAGAAAACGTTAGAATAGGGGAGAGAAGGGTTTATTGATGAAGAGTGGATAGGTCCACGAAGATATCTATGTATTGTGCTGGTAGCCGTCAGAGCGAAACAGATTGGTCAGTGAGACTAGATAACCGCGGCGCAGTAACAGCTGCCACCCAGCTAAAGAACGAACAAAAACAGAGAGCTGGATAAGAAAAGGTCGGGGTCAAGATGATAAAAGTTTATTTACGGAAGGTGGAAATGCCAACGAAGCTCTCCCAATAATGTAAACGTATAGTTGTGTCAGAAGTCTGGATGAATCCGGAGAACAAGTGTCCGATCGAGTAAGACCGGATTAGTCTGGGGTTAGGATTAGGACATACATTAGAAGAGAGAAAAGAGCTATAACATAAACGGTGGACAAGTCTAGCAGGCACTATTTGTAAGAGAAACTTAGTTTTGAGTCTGCAGAGGATATATCGCTTAAGCCTCGGTAGCATAGAAGCAGTCAGAGAGAAACAGACTGGTCAGGGAAGACAAGATCACGGCAGGGCAGTGAGATCTGGCCGTCCGATTGAAGTAGGAATGAAAACAAATAGCTTGATAAGGAAAGGTTGTGGTCGGGATGAAAAGGATTTATTCATAAAACGTGTTGATACCGAAGCGACAGTCGCTTTAATTGCAAAAATGCTAAACTCAGCTCTCGGAGAAACGGCGGAACATTAATTGGTTTTTCAATGTAAAACAATGCAGGTGCGTATTTTTACCCACCATATATATCTACGTCCCACACAAACTTTTGATAATGTAGTTTCCCTCCGGTTGTCGGTTTCAATGGGTTCCTATTACCTGACCGTTCGTGGGTCTATTCGAAAGAGAGGACTGGAAGGCAGTGATACTTCGTAGGCGGCTGGACAACCACCTAGTGAGAGACAGGGCTTACTGGAGTGTGTGCCTGTGTTACAGTTCGTGGCTAGCTGGGCAGCACCGTCACAGCTGCTGATGGTGGGACATGCGTGATTTGGCTGGACGGATAGCGTAAAAATACGCCAGACAGTTGTCTGATGTACGCTACGTATGAGGAAATGGGAAGGTAACTAGAAGAGGAAACTGCAATCTTAATGTAGGCTGCGCTCGATCACATTGTATTAGGTCCGTGCGTGACCTCGCGGTCATACCAAATGTAAGAAGCTCGTTGTACCACGAGTAAGTGGCCATTGATTATTTCTCTTCTATTTACCTTCACTTTGTTTTATTGTGATATCTTACTACGTGATTATGATTTGAGCATCCAACCACCAACGAGGTATTTGCCTTCCGCAGCAGTAGGTCTTTTGCGTCCTACCTACGCACTGGACATGAAAGCCCTCGGTATCCTCGACCGAACTCATACAACATAAATCTTACCAGTTCATTTGTTGCAAGGAGGCTGACCGGACCGAGACATTTTAAACATAGCCCTGCCTACAAGTATTTATGCTTGCTAGGCGCGCTCAGGTAAAGGCTTTGCATATGGTGGACAAATAGTGAAATATATATTGGTGAGGTACGTGTTAGCTTGGTTAATGTTTTAATACTAACTGGTGTTATTACAATAACTTTGTGTACCGTGAGCTGGCCTACGTCCGGTTTTCAAGGCACTTGGGGCCACATTAGAAGCCATCGTCATGGTTGACGCTGGTGCTGAGGTAAGCGTTCTGTCCCATACAACAACAAAGCTTAATCTGCTCCCTAATGCAAACGTACTTCAGGCGGGTAACGGTACCAAGATCAACACGTGCGGCCAAAAGCAGATAAAGCTTGCTTTCGGACTCAGCCGATATTTCACTTTCGTCCCCCATAGCGCAGACATCTAATGTCCCATCATTGGGGTCGCGTTTCTTACGAACTCTGGACCTATTGTTTACATGCGTTGCTAGTGACTGCGTGACACTGTCATATCTCTCCCGTCCATGGCAAATTTGCCTCGATAAGTTCAATTGGCCTCTAAATGTCGCTTTTCAGCGCTGGCGTATTCGGTGCATTGCTTCACTGATCTCCTGTTTTATATGCGTCGTACAACAAACCTTCAAATCCAAAGCATCAGGTTGTGCACCATGGTGTTAATATCGGACCTCCTGTTGCTGTTTGATCTCGACGGTTGCCGCCAGACCAGCTCGCGACAGCCAAGCCTGAATTCCAGCATATGCTGAGCGGCGGCATTATCCGGTCCTACACTAACTCGCGGCCTTCGCCGTTGCACACTTTCCTAAGAAATTAAGCGGAGGCTGGCAACGATATGGAGAGTACCGCGTTCTGAACAGTGCTACCGTCGCCGACAAACATCACATTCCTCCCCTTCACGACGTTTTTGTCGGTTTACAATGCAAGTCTCTACTCTCCAAGTTTAATCCTTTCTGCGCATTCCGATTCCTGTTGCCACCGAAGATGTTCCCAAATCCGCTAGAATTACTGCTTTTGGCCTTTACGAGTTCCCTTCGAATGAATTTTGATTTGCTAAACGCTGCGCTGAATTTCCACCAGTTCATCAACCAAGTTCGTAGAGATCTTCGCCTCGTTTTCTTATAGCTTGATGACACAATGGCGGTTGTTCGAAACGCAAACATCACTTGTCTCATCTTCGCTTGATCTTCGAGCGTTTTGTCGAGCAAGTTTTCAAAGTCAACATAGAGAGATGCTGCTTTCGTCAGTAACGTATTGGTTGCCTTGACCACCGAATAGACTGCCATGACATCAGTTCGCTACCCGATCATGAACTTTAGCTTGTCTCGTGCCACACCGAATATATATACATATATATATATATTAATTTATTAACAAAATTGGGTTATTACGGACTACCTTGTGCCAAAACATTTACTTGTTAAATCCGCTTTCTCTGATAGGTTAAGTATTAAAACCGTTTAGTCCCGAAGTGCTCTCCACTTCTCCAGCCTTTGACAGGCATCCGTAAAGGCAAGCAATGTAAACTTGAGCAGATGACTAAAGCCAGAGCAGCCTTCGACAAAATCGAGAAACCGCTTTCTAATGCCACCGCGCTTAGTCATCTGAATACTAATGTGCGAACAACTCTTGTTCGCAAAATTGACGCGTCGCAGACTGCCGTTGTGGCTGTACTACATCAAATAGTCAACCATAAGACTGAGTCTTTATCCTTTTTATCTTCTATACTGCAACCTGCCCAAACGAGTTATAGTACTTTCGACCGCGAAATCTTAGCTAGTTATCTGGCCGTCAAACGTTTCCTACATCTGATATAAGGACGTTTGTTTAGAGTTCTTACTGATCATCTATAGCTCACATTTTCTTTTCGCAAACCATCCGACCGTCTTCCGCTTCGCGAAAATCTTTAGCCTGCTGATATATAACGCTTAACTATTAAAATACGAAAATTGATGCAGCTGGTAAATTGGTCGCCAACGCAATATTTTGTTTTGATCGCCACCATGATGGGTCAGCTAATTGACCTAGAAAACTTCTCCGCCCTTCAAAAGTAGATCACGGTTTCCAGCAGCTGAGATTGAATCTGTACATCAAAGTGGCTGTATTACCACTGGTCAAAACGGATGCCAGAAGTTACCGCGATATTACAACTGGAAAGCTTTGATATTTCGTCTCTGGGTAATATCGATGATTCGTAATTGATCATTTGCATGGCATCTGACACCCGATGATACGTGTCACTACGAAGTTGATAACAAAGCTTTTGGCCAAACCGGCTTTTGGAAATCTGACAATGTGCAAAACACTACATCATCCGTCAAAGTAGCAAGATCCAGCGCCGCGACATTAATATTACCGGCACTCCCTGGTTGCATAACGTCCGCTGAAAGCGTGTCTATATTGACAGCTTTGGACCTCCTCCTTCATCCAACGGTTTTAACTTTCTGCGGACATGTTTTGATCAATCCACGCATTGGCCTCACACAGTGCCACTACGGGATGTTACAGGCAAAACAGTTGTCAGAATGTTCATCGAATCGTAGATGTCCGTGTTTGATAAGCCTGTTACTCTCATCCCGAATGGAGATCTTCGGTTTATCTCTGATTTGTTTCGTGATCTCAATGGGTTTCTCGGATGTTCTCATCCACGCAAAACTATTTACCACCCTGCCGCAAACTGACCAATCAAACCCTTACACGGACAGCTCAAAACTGCATTTAGGGCAACGCATTTGAACACTCATTAGTCCGAACTTTACCAAATATCCTCCTCAGTATTCGTAACACTGTTAAAGAAAATACCGGTCATTGTCCAGCTAAGATATTCTCCGGCACAACACCATCTATTTTTGGTAAACTCGTACTGGTTTCAATAGTCGGCAGCAAAATGGACCATACTTCGTAAGTTGCACGCTTGAAGAAATGCTTTACTGCCGCTCGTCCAACTCCACCACCACCGAACTTTCGTAGTCAATGAATTAATCCTAAGATACGCACATAACAATTAGTCTTAGTGTGCGTCACTACTGTCCATAAGCAATTGAAACCGGCTTACTGCAGTCCCTGCAGATTCCCTGCTCGTAAGGAGAAATACTTTGTGTTGGATAATAACGATTTTCCAGCTTCCGTTATTATTGACCGTTTGGGATCTGCGTACGCCGCACTGCATCACCACAATACTCCTCCGTATTTGCATCTATGAATAGACACCGCTACAAAGCTTCCCTCCCACTCAGCCAATTGCAACCCCAGTGTTTCTTCTTCAACTCCTTCCACACTTGTCTCTAACCCCGATAAACCTGAGCATATATGCGTCAGACGTATAGACGTCTTCTACTTCTCGATATTTGACCTGCGAAATCTAGCTCCAATCGGGCCTACATCGCTTCGATTCACGCGTTAGGGTATTTCAGTAGCGCATTTACATTTTTGCTTCGTAACTGTGGTTTCAAAATCTTAACTTTCGTTCTTCTACTCTTTGTTTTAACCAACTCGCTTAATGCGTTCCACTTCGAATCACGTGCTGCTTTTTCGCTCCGGGGTGCTGCATTTTTCCGCATTGATTTTGCTCAGTGCGGTGATATACATTCTAATGTCTAGTAAATATGGTACTGCCTGCGCCAAAACATACACAGGACCTTGCCACTAGACTGGAAACCATTCAAAGTCTAAGGCGTACCGTGTTTCAGTGAATAATTTTGTGTAAGCGGACTGTCCTGAATAGGACTATTTTATAGTGCTAACTAGTTCTCTACGAGAAGATCCGTGTTCATTTGTTCGCCGGTCTACTGCTGCATATATTTAAAAAGGCAACTGCTAATGTGCTATATCTTTCTGAGCCCGGTAATAAGAAAAGTTAGGGTTCGTACGAAACGCACAAGCTAAATTTGAAGTTATTAGAGTCTTCTACGTTCCAGTAAAGTGGTTTATCCATGAACACGTTTATGGATTTCTCTGTCAAAGCGACAAATTCCAAAGTTCCACGAAATACTTGATGGATAACGTTCACATAAGCTGAATGTGCCCAGATTCTGGACAACGCAACAGGTAAAATGCAGCAGTAACAAGCGCTTAAAATGAAGTACAGCCTGCCTCAGAATAGGTGAACGTTAAATGCGAAGTCAGCTGCAGTACAAGTAAGTTGGGACAGATTTGGATTAAAGAAGTAAATCTATTGCCGGAAATGAGGTTTATATGATTGCATATGTTGCAAAAGGCGGGAGAGCCTATGATGCGCTGAGGCTGGTGGTGGCTAGATCCTGACAGATGGTCTGCCCACTGCTGCTACTGTTGCGCCATATTCTCATGTCCCGAGCGCCTCCTCGTGGCGACCGCTGAGTGGGAGTTGTGTTTCACCCTTCTCCCTGCTAAGATCCAGGACACTAGTCCGCATGAGTCAGCTAACTGACCATGTGCTAGACCCGCTGCCTTTCGGGTGTTCATTTGATCGAAGGCTTTGGCTGAGGACCCGAGTCGTTCTCCTGTCAGGATTGGGCGCCCTAGCAGTATCCTAGTCCATCCTCTCCGGAGGTTAGGAAGTGGTCGTTGGCCCTCTTCCCGTAAAACCTAGCCATGGGAGACAACAGGTTTACGGGTGATATTCTCAAAGCTCGATTGACGTAGAGCACGCGTGCCACGCATTGTCTCCGACGGTTGTAGGACACCGTGTGTTCAATGGTTTGCTACTGCCCGCCTCAAGCCAGGCAGCCCCTGGTCAAATTGGTGCAAACGCGTCAAAAACCCACCTGCGTCTGGCCGTGGTCGCAGGCGCGTATCCAATTACGGTCGTAAAACATAGGATAATTGTTCTATAACCTCAAAGGCTGCGTGTGACGGCCGTCAAGCAGATCCCCATCTGTCTCTGCAATCACATTCCCGAGCTGGATCTGCTCTCCACTGCCTTGTGGGTCAGGCTATTGAGCCAAAGGCTCCGGGTGGAGTCCCTCAAGCAAACCTCCAAACCACCCACTGCCTTGTGGGTCAGGCTATTGAGCCAAAGGCTCCGGGCGGAGTCCCTCAAGCAAATCTCCGATGCACAACGACCACTCGCGTGCGATTACCCACCAACGCAACCGTATGCCTTCGCTCAAAGCACTCAGCATCGGGTGCTGGAACGTGCGCACGCTACTGGACCGGAACTCCAGCGAGCGCCCAGAGCGACGTACTGCACTGGTCGCAATGGAGCTGGCGCACTACCACATCGATATTGCGGCGCTCAGTGAAACTCGGCTCGCTGAGCAAGGTAAGTTACATGAAGCAGGTGCTGGCTACACATTCTACTGGGTGGGGAACGCCGCCTCAGCACCACGTGAACATGGGGTCGGATTTGCAATACCCGATCGCCTGAATGGCCAGCTGGTGGGTGAACCAACGGGCATCAGCGCGCGACTGATGACTGTTCGTCTACGACTCGGAAGAGGCAAGTTTGCTACTTTTATAAGCACGTACTGTCCGACCATGTGTTATCCTGATGACACGCAGGATCAGTTCTACACTGAGCTATCCTCCGTGATACGGTCTGTGCCGAGAAGCGACCGACTATTTCTGCTGGGTCATTTCAACTCGCGCGTTGGGCGTGATGCATCAGCGTGGACAGATGTTATCGGTTGGCATGGCATTGGTTCAGCGAATGCGTACGGTGACAGGCTGCTCTCACTATGTGCCACTCACGGCCTGACGATCATGAACACTCGGTTTGCACTGAGTGCGAGTGATATAGCAACTTGGACGCACCCACGGAGTGGTCACGCTCACCTGCTCGACTATGTCATCGTACGTCAGCGTGATATGCGTGAAGTGCGCATGACACGTGTACTGCGTGGAGCTGAGTGTGGCACTGATCACAAGTTGGTGCGGACAAAACTGTACATATATTCTCGTAAGTCTATGTATCGCACTCCCGCCGTGAATCGGCGTAAATTTAACATTCTCTCCCTCGGTACTGTGGCGAAATGTACTGAGCTGGAGAAGGCGATGGCTGCACGCCTGTGTGATGTGGACTGCATAGCCACAGTGGGTGACCTGTGGCACCACATTCGCGACCAGGTGACAGCTGCTGCCGAGGAGACCATCGGGCGCCCAAACTGTAAGCGGCCTGATTGGTTTTGATGACCACAATGTGACGATTGACGCATTGGTGTCAGAGAAGAATGCAGCATTTGCTGCACATGTTGCAGACCCCAGTGACTTGGGGAAGAGTAGTCAGTTTCGCAAACTTCGACGGCGACTGACCCGAGAGCTCCGTCGCATTAAAAATGCATGGTGGACAGAGAAGGCGAAGCAGATGGAATGCTACGCCGAACGCCGCCAACACAAGGAATTCTTTGACTCCTTGAAGGCGGTGTATGGACCGAGATTGAAGCCGCTGAGGACACTGATCGATGGTAGTTCAGGCGCTACCTGCACACAGACTGCAGACATAATGCAGATCTGGCGGAAACACTTTGACTGTCTCTTGAACAACCGTTCAGAGATCGACTGGCCTACATTGAACGGCCTGAAGCAGCACGATGTGAAGGCGGATCTGGCGAATACGCCGAGACTGGATGAGACGCAGAGAGCACTTGCTCAGCTGCGAAACGGCAAATGTGCCGGAGGTGACGGGATCCCACCTGAAGTATTGAAACACGGTGGACCCGCGTTGTTGACTGCGCTGCACCACTTGGTGCAACGTGTATGGTTTGAGGAGGAGGTGCGTGCTGAGCTGAAGGATGCCCTTGTGCTTCCACTGTACAAGGGCAAAGGGAGCAAGCAGTGTTGCACGAATTATCGTGGCATCAACTTGCTGAGTTTTGTGGGCAAGGTGATTGCCCGAATCCTGCTCAATCGCCTCGTGAATCAGGTTTTGGAACCTAACGTGGCGGAAGAGCAATGTGGATTCCGTTCGGGTCGCATCACTATAGATATGGTGTTTGCGGCTCGTCAGTTGCAGGAGAAGTGCAGAGAACGACACCAGCCATTGTACTCACTTTTTGTTGATTTCACCAAAGCATTTGATACGGTGAACCGCGAGGCATTGTGGCTGGTGTTGGGTAAGTTTGGTTGCCCGCGTAACTTTGTAAGTTTAATTGAATGTCTGCGCAGTGGTATGCGAGCTAGGGTGCAGCTGAGTGGAGAGACCTCGGATGACTTTGCAGTTGTCTCTGGTGTGAAGCAAGGCTGTGTGTTAGCTCCTGCCCTGTTTAATACATAGCTTCATGTAATGTTGACTTGTGCTTTTGATGCGGCTTGTGCTTACGGTGTTCGTGTGGAGCACCGTATTGATGGTGGGTTGCTGAACATCCGTCGTTTCGGTGCGAGAAATCTAGTCTGTGAGACAACTATCCGTATGTTGCTGTTTTCTGACGACTGTGCGTTGTTTTCATACGGCGCGGATGAGTTGCAGCACATGACTAGTGCTCTGGCTTCGACAGCGGCCAAATTCGGGCTCACCATCAACACAAGCAAAACTGTCTGTCTCTTTCAGCCTTCACCGGAGGTGCAATC